>JABCMJ010035311.1:0-22639 GCA_014822125.1 Arbutus unedo | reverse complement strand
GCCCTTATTATTGGGTGATTTAAAAATTATTGAAAAGTTATTAATAATACATTTTGGGAACAATTTAGAAATTAATAAATTGAGACAATGACCAAATTTTAGAAACACTTGCTCTAAAATTAATTTTTACGGCACTTGTGTAACATTAATGGTTCGAACTTTATTATTGAATTATTTTCAATTTTTATTTAATATTTTTCACCTTTATTTATTTTTACTTAAATTTTTATGAATTAATAACTTGTTTCGATGTGAGAAGTTAGAAAAGTACGAAAGAATTAACAAAACCTGAAAAAAGATAAAAATTTAAAAAAATTCAAAACAATTTATCGATTTTGAATTATTTTTATCTTCACTGTACTTTTTAAAACTTTTGATTTTTTTTTAAATATTTCTTAGATTTCTCTTACCAAGATAAATTAATAATTTGTAAAAAAAATTTAAAAAAACCAAAAAATAATAATAACAGTAAAAGTTAGCCCAAGTTAGGCATCGCCCAATCGTTCCTCAAGGTTGTCCCGTCAACATGGAACTCGCAATGGGGGAAGTATTCTTGGGCTGGTGATGGTGTATCCACTAATACAACAACAGAATTAAAAATTTCATTACACAGGAATAAATATATATTCGTTATAAAAGAAATACATACTAAAATATTTAGTAGAAGCGACCCTATATATAATAATAGAATTTTTTTTTTTTACAGGAACGGCCGCTCTTACAGCCTTGCTCCATCTCTGCAGTAATGGAGGATGAGTGAAAGAGAATGACAATAATCTAATTATAAAGATAGATAAGGGATTTTTGGTATGAAATCAACTACTCTACTCATACCATACCCATTCTCAAATAGGGGTATGAATTACATGTCCATTTAACTTTGAACCATGTCGAAATGGGAAAATTTATTGTGTAGTGTGCATAGCATAGCGCATTGTAATATAAAACGTCAATTTGATATCCTAAAAACTGCTTGAAAGTTGCCCGACAATGTTGGCAGTTTTTTAGGTATTAAAACGATATTATTTTTGTTCACAACAAATTTTATTGTGCACACTACACAACAAGGACGGAGTCCACACTTTTGTCCTCAAGGCACAAGTTAGGTTATATATGTGGTGATGAAGGATGACAAATGAATATCCGCACATCAAAAACAAGAACAATAAATTTACATACATACCTTTCGGCTTATATTTGGTATAACGATTTTGTTTTTTCTGTTTTTCTTTTCTTTTGCTCTAAAAAAATGATAACGTTGTTAGAATTTGGATATGGCCTTTAAGTCATCACTCTTGGAAGTAATAATGTCAGTATTGACCATGAAACCAAACAATGTTTCTTGAATTTTTTTTTTCAAAATATAGTTCAAAGAAAATTCTTCAGAAATACATCCATAAATAACAAAACAAACATGGCCTAAAAATCGTTCAAACACGTCTTTAGTCAAGTTATTGTAACCTGAAGTTTAAAATGTTTTTAACAAAATAAACTGTCACATAGTATGACATCCAAAATGACCTAAAAAATCTATAAAAAAAAAATATTTGTGATTTTATTTTTTGGGATTTTCAAGTCTTTGTTTTAAAAAAATTTTAAAAATTCAACATAGGAGATTTCAAATATTATAGAAATTATGTTGTAGTTTGTTTGCTAATATTTTTTTTCAAATTTAAAGATTTAATTGCTTGACTAAAGACGGTCTGATTTAATGTTATGTGAGATAATTGCATAATAATTTCAAAAAATAGAGGTCAACAAAATTTTATAAGTTACAAAAGTGGTCATTGTATTTATAAAAAAAAAAAGAGAGATTAGGGGATGTAGTGTAATTTACCCATTGGACTATTACAATCTTGTCACTTCAAATACCAAGCAAAATAAAGGTTTGGATGAATTTTTTAGCATATTCAGAATAATTCCAAATTTTCTCATCTCTTACTCAAATTTTAGCTCAAAATAAAATTTTATTATTTGACTGAAACTCATGCAAAATTAATTTTTAACATTTTTTTCTTGCGTTCAAATGAAGGAAACATATGTAGTTCCTATACCAAATTTGCATCGACTAGTTTTTGGTGGCGGCTGGTGGTGATAGCTGATGGTTGTGCAGCCGCTAAGCACCGCTAGCGACAACGACTCAAGAGCAACAATCATTTTTTGATACTAATTCTAGATTAAGTTATATTTCGGTCAAAATCTAATAATTTAATATTAATCACAAACTAAATGGAGCCTAACTAAGGAGTGACTTGATGGGGTCAAGGCTTGAGAGATTTGCTCCCTCCTAAGATCTCTAATTCAAAACCTTTTTGGTTCCGATTGGATGAATGATCATTTTCAGAGAATAATTATAAAAGGAATAAGATAAGAGTGAGTATTATTTTTAGAGGTTTAGCGCACAGTGATTTAATATTTGTATAGGGGTTTAAAAAAAGTAAATAGTTTGGATGAAGCTATAACAAGGGGATAAACTTTGACTTAGTTTAGATATTTTATGAAATTAAGGAGATAATAGTGGCTGAATAATGGAAAAAATTGTTAAATGATTATTTTACCTTTACGCAGTGTTAAATTTAATTATATATTAAATAAAATATATAAATGCAAAAAGCAAAAAAAAAAAAAATATATATATATATATATATATTTGGATAATTTAAAATATTAATTAATTAATTGAGAAATTTATTATTTAATTATATTTAATTAAAAATATTATTTAAAAAATGAATAATTAGTAACCTATTTTATTTCTTGTATCATTAGGATTCAATTGTCCAAAAAACTGAAATCACGATGGGCTATCTGATAAAGCCCAAAAAATTAAATCTTTAAATCTAGATTGTAAAAAATATATACTTAAAACAATTATCGGAATAATTTTTTAACAACAAAATATATATCAACAAATACTTTATCATAATTCAACAACCTTTTATTAAAATATTTTGTGTTCACAGTTAATTTCGAAATGGTTTTTTAAGTAAACGATAAATTTTTTATATTTTTTCCAAAATAAAATTCAAAAAGCAATACTGAAAGGGATTCAAATGAGAGATGTCAGTCACTTTTATTTTTCTCTAAAGTTGGGCACGTTAAGAGATATGATAAATTTAAATATTTTTGAATATTTAAGAGATTTTTAACTTTATTTCATCAATCAACAAAAAAATAAAATAAAAATAACAACAAAATATCAATCAACAAAAAAATAAAATAAAAATAACAACAAAATATAAATCAACAAATGTCTTACCATAATTTAACAACCCTTTATCAAAATATTCCAATCTCACGATTATTCCCGAAATATTATTTTAGTAAACGGTAAATTATTTCTTAGTATTTTTTGAGAATAAAATTCAGAAAACATGACCGAAAGGGATTCGAATGAGCGGTGTCGATCATTTTTTCTCCGAAGTTAGGTACATTGATACAAGTGATAAATGTGAATTTTTTTGAATACTTTAAGAGATTTTTAACTTTATTTTATCAATCAACAAAAAAAAATAACAATAAAATATAAATCAATATATACCTTATCATAATTTAAAAACCGTTTATCAAAATATTCTAAGCTCAGAGTTATTTCCGAAATAATTTTTTAAGCAAACATTAAATTTTTAATACCTTTTTGAAAATAAAATTTGAAAAGCAAGACTAAAAAAAATTCGAATAAATAGTGTCAGTCACTTTTTTATTTCTTCCAAAATTGGGAAAGGAAAGAATAAGAAGGAGTAAAATTGACAAAATTCATCCCCTCTGCCACCGGATAACTTTTGGTTCGGCTAGAGTTAACCCATTTACCAAATTTTATCCGGAAAAATCCACCATAGCCGGAAAAGCCAAGAGGGAGTCTAAACACAAGAGGGTCAGTTGTTGCTCCCAAACCAAGGACATCCCCCTTATCAGGAGTATAATTTTTTGGAGGGGAGGATAACCCACATCCAAAAGGGTTCTTTAGATAATGTTATGAATTCTTATGAGGTTAGTTCATACAGAACTTTGAACTTTGTTCTGGGCGAAATCAGAACTCAAAGTTTGGTGAAGCTAAGATTTTTTTTTTGGGGAAATGGAGGTAGCCGAATATAATTTGGGAGGGGAGGGAATGTAATTTTTTTATAATTTTCAAAATTTATATCCAGATTTTAATTTTTTTTGAAAATTTTAGGCGGTTTGATCTCTACAGTTCCTCTTCTAACGTCTCCTATTAATGGACTATCTGAATTGATTTTTTAAAAATTAGTCGAAGTGCGTGTTAATTAGTGAAAAGACTAAAGAGAAGCGATATGGCAGGGAAAGAATCAAAGCAAAGAAATGTGGGTAAAGTGCTGTTACTGAAGTGGGTGGGGGAGAGAGAGGGAGGGGACCATTCTAATATTTAGTTATCTTGTATATTCAATCATGTGGTAATGTATGCAGGGGTGGGGTTGAGACTTGAGAGCCTGGTTTCATTCAAAGTATAGCTGTTACTGTGAACCTGGACTTGGACTTGCTTTTAGTAAATGCTTCCAATTTGTTTGTATAGCTGGTAACATATATGTATTCGTGTATATAAGCATAAATGAGAGTGAGAGAGAGAGAGATGTTTGACCATGGCTCTGTGGATTTAACCAATGGGGGCTAAAGGGTTGACAGGAATTGCTTCAAAAAGTAGACACAGGCCATGAAGTTGAAGCTCAGAGAGTGCCAGAGTTGCATAGTCAGGTGGCAGTAATGTGTTGTAGCATGTCCAGTAGACATCATAAAACTGAATAATTGGCAGGTTTTTGGTACTTTTTTCCATGTCTTAGCAGAGATTTTATATATTCTAAAATGCATAAAATTTTAATAGCTTTTTTATAGGTGAGGCATTTAAGTCGATTTTAAAGAGACAAACTTTTTAGTTACATTCTCTTTTTTTATTGAACCAATTTCCGGAGGTTAAATTTGAATAGTTTGCTTCAGTTTACTATAGATTCTTAATCGATAAATTATAAATTGAGGTAGCGAAATAAAATTTTGATATGATAAAGAATTTGAAATATCTCCCGAGATGCTTTTAAGGCAACTTCAATCTTTACTTTAATTTTTATTTGAATCGGAGTAAAAGCTTCATTTGATATAACTAGGCCAACCCAAATTTGAGCATAACTTTACTTTCAGTAAAAAATTTACTTTACAAGGTCATTTTTACTTTCAGTAAAAGATCCATTAATGACAAAGTTATAAATTTGAGAGGAAGAAAATGACCTTGTAAAATTCCAAGTAAAACTCAATTAATATGAGTTTGAGTTAAATACTGAAGTGAATTTTAAGAAATATTTCTCAGATTTTGATTTTGCGCCAAAAAAAGATATAGTTGGAGCTGGAGATGATCTGAGGAGTTGTGACATTTAAACTCCAATTTAGCTATTGCATAAGAACAAATCTAGTAACACAATTGTTTGTACACATTTAAACGCAGACATGTACAAAATAGTCCGATGCATGTTCGTACATTTAACGATTTCAAACACATCTGTATCCGAATGTGCACGAATTAGAGCATGAGATTATTAGCAATATGTTTGTTTTGTGCAGATTCAAAATGACGGTTGAGAAGCAATACACCCGAGGAGGGATATATTCGGAATGATTGCGTCCTATGGTAGCTTTACCTGCTCCTCTAGTTCGGTAGATAGCAGCTAAAGCTAGAAGGCAATTGACGAGAGTAAAAATGTAATTGAAAAAATACATTAATCCCTCTCGATAAAAGATTGAGTTCGGCAAAGAATGGTAAGGACCATGAGCTACACGTGCCGATCACATAAAGGTATGGCCAACCCGAGGAGGGTTACCCGTACTTTATTCGAGCCGAGAAGGTCGAATATGTAGCCAACCAATCTGAGAAAGATGGCTTGGTAAACGCCCGACCTGAGAAAGTGGTCCAACGTCTTGCCGACATGAGAAGGGCAATCCGAGATATCATCTACCCGAGAAAGGCGATAAGTGGCTGTTATTTCGAGATAAGACAGAATTTCGAATAAGTCGGGATACAGTTCTAACAGATATGAATGAGAAATCCACGGCCAATTTAATTAATACGAGAAGTATTGATTAAATGAAACTCTAATAACAGAAAATAACTGTTTGATAGAAAATTATCTTATTAGTAGTCAATCAGAAGACACTCTACTCCAGTCAGAATTCTAAGAGAATTAGAATTACTGAAAAAGTCTATAAATAAAGCTCCATATCAACAAAAAAGGTACATTCTAACTCTTGCATAATTTCGCTTGCTAATAGAGAATATTAGCTTGAGTTATTGATTATCCTGTGAGCTTTTGCTTGACTTAATCATCGGAATGTTTTTCTGCCATAGAGGCAGAGGGCTCTTTGACGATTTATTATTTTGCAGATCATAGACCCACCAAATTGAAAGCAATATTTCTACTGGATAGTGAAGTATTAGCTTTTCGTCCTGATTGAGAAAATCTACCCATCTACAATTATGATTATTTGTTTGTCAAAGATACAAACTAATTTCATTTAATGAGGATTGAATCAGAATTTAGTTAAATCAAATGGTGGTCCAATTTAGTTATAAGATTTTGCTATCCAAATTGTTCGTGTTATGAATTGCTGCAGTTCAAACAAAGATGGAGGGTTTGATGGAGTTCATTTTTGTTCACTCTCACGTGAACAACGATTATATGGAATCACTTAAGATCACACTTCGATGATTAAATTCGTCTATTCTATTTGGAATAATTTCTTAGGATTTTACGAAAGAATTCATCCCAATCGGATATTGATAAGACCTAGAAACATAGTTTTTTAGTCTTAAAAATTAATAGTTTTGAAGTAACAAATTGAATTTTTAGTTCAAGCACTTATTAATATTTGATTGAGCTAATTTTTTTTAGTAAAATTGTAAAGAACTAATTCGAACAAAATAAACGTTTTTGATTATCAAAGTGAGATCTCGAATTGGTCCTACACAACCGATTTTTTTTATAGTTAAGGTATTTGGCTGGCTTTAGAATTATCCTAAACTATTGTCGACTAGTTCTCGGAAGACCAATCCCACTGTTCACTTGCGGAGGGTCCATTTAAAGCTAAGGCTTTACTCTGTATGGACTAGCTCTATAAGGCTTGATAACAGGTAAGAAATTTTAAATCTGAGATCTAAGAATGAGTATACTTCTATGTTCCAAACATTGACCACCAGACAACCGATAATAAACAAACTTTGTTCACCCGTAGATAAACGAAACTAGACTCAGGTAATCGGAAAGAAGCCGTCTTCAGGAAAACTAATGTACGGTTGGTTTGGGGTTTATACTTTAAATGTTATTAGAAAGTAATTATTTAGCGGTCGTGTTTCATGCATGTTCTCCGTCACCCTTTGGTAGAGAGTTGAAGACGTTCGATCTCTCTTAATATTAGAAAATATTATTCGAGTGTTCTTGTTGTTTTTTCCAACACACATCGAACTCTCATAATATTAAAGCTAGGTTTGACCTGACTTAATTATTTGATTATTGTTTCGTCTTTATTTGAAATTTTTTGTATTTTTTTGTTTTTCGTCAACTTTTTGTGAATTATTGGTTCGTCTCGACGAGAGCTTTCAGAAAAATTATAAATCATCGATCAAATTTGAAAAAAATTTAGAAAAGACAAAAATAATCCAAAAACAGAGATTTTTTGTGCTTATTCGTCGTCTTTAGTATTTTTTTAGCTTTTGGACATAATTTTATACTTTTTAGATTCCTCTCATCGAGACGGACCAATAATCCACAAAAAATTAAGACCAAAATAACAAATGCGAAAAAAATTTAAATAGAAACAAAACTAAATTATAAATAATTAAGTTAAGACAAACGAGGCCTAAGTGTCATTGCAGTTACTTGAAGTCGCACATCAATGTATGTTGAAATGAGCCAAGAGATCGGAAGTTTTGAACTCCGCATAAAGGTGTAGTGGAATGAGACAACAGTGTCACGTAAGAAAACTGAATAATATTTTTTTTTTTTGTTAGGAGAGATATGAAAGTATACGTTAAAGGCTTGAAGCCAACAATCATGCTATTTGGACACACTTCATAATGGTGTTGAGGCCCATGTAAGCCTGCATTGGATATTGCAATCAAAACCTGTATACCTGTTTCAACATTCAAACTAACCTAGCTTCAGTAATTCTATTTTTTTTATTCAAAAAGTCTAGGAACACATACGTTACGGACACCGAAACCGTTAGACACACAGGATCCCATGTGCATCTAATGGTTCCGTCCGGTTGTGTCCGTAAGGTATGTGTTTGTAGCATTACTCTTTTCTATTTTACATATATACACACACAGAGAGCTCATGACCTAAGTCACCCAAGGTTGGAAAATATAATTTAGAGGCTACTTCACCTATTGTCAATTAATTTCATGTTAGAATCTTTTAAGAAATTTAATATAGTATCAAAGCTAGGTATTGGGTGGCCTCACGTCTGTGATCAAGTCTCCGCCTGAATCACTTCTGTCACCTCCTCAATAAATACCTCCACATACAACTAAACTACACGTAAAGAGTAGTGTTAAATTTTATTCCATAATATTGCTTTCCTAAACCATCCAAACTTGGTGTATGTATATACGTGTGCATGTGTGTAAAATTTTAGTCTTACATTTTTTTAAGTCTTGGATAAAATGTGCTCTAAGATCTTATTTATTCAAGGGAGGTGAGTAAGGGTAAGTGAGATTAATTCATCCCACTCATTTTTTTTTTTAAATATGTATAATTATTGTTATATATTTTTAAGATCGTCATGAACTTTTATAAATTTTGTGACCTATTAATGGATATGTAAGTTTACATATTTATAATATTTAAAAATTAAGGTAAATTAAATCGTGCTCCCATTTGAAGCTTTCATCATAAGTTTTTATCCAACTCATTTATGATGACAATCTTAACCTTATTATATATATATATATATATGCACAACTATACCTATAGCTGTCTTCTAAATGGGGACTCGAACGCCGTTTCCCTTTTGATTGTATCCGAGCTCGAGTCCTTTTGACGTGGCTTGCTATTATGAACGTCATCGTTAATTAATGATTTATGTGTTATTAAGAATTGATGGACTTAATCCGGACTTAAGGTCCCTTATACATTGTCAACTGAGAAGCATGACAACACAGTCTTGGATGACTTTCACTTGATGGATCACAACTCCTGTAATGATGGATTATGTTATGACTTATATTTAGATGTCTTGAACCATGTTATAACTATGGGCCGACTTGATGTCTTGAGCTAAACTGATGTCTTGAGCCGAACTACGTATTGGACTGAGTTGAGTCTTGAATTGTGTCATGTCTTGAGTCAAGTTATTTTCTTGAGCCGTATCGTGTCTACCGTTATAAAGTCTAGTTGTGGTTGAAGGAAGTTTAGAAAGTCTTTGATACCTATTCGAACATGATGAAGGAAAAACATAATGATTGGGAACACAATAATCGTGAGCATTGACAAACGGGAACAAATGATCCAAAACACAATGATCGGGAGCACAAAATGATCGAAAGCGTAGAGATTGGGATTATAGTGAACAAAAACATCATGACTATAGGAGATAATGGTTTTATGAAATTATCATGACGTGGCAATTAAAACGTTCAAAATTGATGTTTCAATAACGTGATAAGTATACTTGGTTATGAATTGTTTATCGTTGGTTAACGACTTTGTATATTGACTTTGGACTTACAGATATGATATGATTTAGTAATTAACTTTATTTGTACTTTCTGCACATACGTATTATTGCTTTTCTTAAACTACGTATTTTATATATACTTGTCATATATATGGATTGAGATTAAAGGTAGGACATTTTATGGAGTTTCATAGTTCATGGTGTTACTTTTTATCCCTAACATTTCATAACGGGTATCAAAGACGGGACTGAAGACCCGATTTATCTGACCGATTAAAATGTCGTGGGTGAAGACTTCACCGATCTATGATTTGCAAGTCTAGTCGCTCTATAAATAAAATGACAACACATGAATTTAAAAAAAAAATTATTTAACATCTCTAAAAGTCGAGAAGTTACAAATCTAATTGACATGGTCCAAAGAGAAAACATGGTTGTCTCTTATATCTAAAGAATTAAAATAACATGTACTCATACAATGAAGTAGATAAATTTTAAAAAGTTAGTGATTATTATAAAGATTTAAAAGTGTCACCTAAATATTATTTCTTATTTTAGCAATAACATAATTGATGATATTGTGATCTTCTTTGCATTAGATATATAGCATAGTTAGTCTATTCAGTAGTCAGAGAATTATAAAAAGGATAGGTCTATTGGTACCATTTGAAAATGTCGTAAGATAAACTATTGAGGAAGGACCAGTTGAAGCATTTGATAAGCCTGTGATAACATGTTGCTGATGTATGATTAGTTTTTCCACATATCTGGTCATAGGCAGAAATGGAACACCTGAGTACCAGTTCTGATAGGCAGAAAGTGAGTTACGTTATGTATATCTTTGCTAGAGTAATCTAAACCCTCATGAGCATGTTCCAGTTCAAGAATTTGAGATTGTACAGGAGGAGAAATTGAACCAGTGATGCAAGAAAGACGATGACCATCAATAAGCTTCCATCTAACATACTCTGGATTCGAAATAACGTTTTGGTTGGAATCAAGTTTCTCGATTCATCCTGTTCAGCTCCAGTTCTAGTAAGGTGGTCAGCGCATTCATTTACTCCACGGTAAATATGGACCAAGTGTGAGTTTGAGAATGATTCTTGCGTCCTTTATAATGGGATACTCAAGAGATGTTCTGGATTGTCTTCTTCATTTCCTGATACCATAAAGAAGGTTACAGAAAAGAGAAACTATCAAAATAGAATTTTATTGAATCTATTCTCTCTCTACAATATTGTTCCTCTATTTATATACCTTGTTTTCTACCTAACCAAAACCCCCTTACGTACACAACTAACCTAACTGGTTGTGCTGGATTCCACTTGGATACAGCTGGATATGAGCTGGAAATCCCAAATATTTGAACCATTTTGGCTTGAACTGATAACCGTTCTTCCAATTGATGAATTCTCATCAAGTGTTCGATATTTCTAATTACTTGTCTTAACATGAGATGCTCTTACTCATAATGAAGTTATTTTGAGGAGTAATTATTTGGTGTTCTTGACACACTATTAATTGGTACTCCAACCCCTTCAACTCCATACATTTTGTGATGAATGTTACGTCAACATGTGATGTTGAAAATGACAAACTTAATAACGTGATTACTTGCATTGCGTTGATCTCCTCTGAGTTTTTTTGACAAATATATGCACTTGTCTTATTTTTTAAGAAATTATTTTGATCTCCCCTTTCTTTTAAAACTATTATGTGGCTACATCCAAGACCATTTTAAAATTAGTTAAACTCCGTTAGTCAAGCTATTGAACTTCAAGTTTGAAAATTTTTCCAACAAAATAAACTGAAACGTAATTCTTATAACCTCTGAAATAGCCTATGTTAGATTTTTAAGATTTTTCTAAAATGAAAACTCAAACAAATCTCAAAAACTATATTCGAGTTTCAATTTAAAAAAAAAATTCAAAACTTCAATGTAGGCAAAATCAGACGTTATAAGAACTATATTGCAGTTTATTTGGCCGAGAAAAATATTAATTTTGAAATTTCAATAACTTGAGTAGCCACGTTTGACTATTTTTAATAGTATAAAAAGTAATTATATAATAATTTCAAAAGAAAAAACAACTAGAGTAAAATCCTAAACTATATGGAGGTCAATGTACCTTTTTAAAACCTCAAGGAAAGTAAGTGTAATTTTCGCTAAATAATTTTCCTCCAAAAGTACCATATATCACTTGATTGACTGAAAGCGCCACGTCAGTCAAATGCCATGTGACATGTTTCTTGATCAGCCTTCTGACATGTGGATACTTTGTCCGGTAAACACGTGGAAAGAGACATTGCAAACTTTACATCAAAAACACGTAAATGTCAAAAACTCGTAAAACAATTCTAAAGTTATGTTTGGTTGGATAGAATTAGGGTAAACTGATCTTCCTTAGTATTTTCAAAATTATTCTCACTTCTCTTATTTTTTTAATTATATATAATTATATTTTATATTATTAAAATTAGTCAAATATTATTAGTTAAGTTATTAAAATTTTAATTTTAAAATTTTTTATAAAACGAACTGTAACGTAATTTCAATTACGTCCGAAATAGATTATGTTAAATTTCAAAATTCAGATAAATTTCAAAACTTGTTTGAATTTTGACTCTAGAAAAGTTTTATAAAATCAACATAGGCTATTTCAAATAAGATAAGAATTATTTTATAGTTTATTTTATCCAAAGCAAAACTCAAAATTAAAATTTCGATAGCTTAACTAATAATATTTGACTGATTTTAATAATAAAAAAAATAATTGTATAATAATTTAAAAAATAAGATAGATTAGAATAATTTTAAAAATCTCACGAGGTATTGTATTTGTCAGAATTAATGCAGAAATTATATATTCATTCTAATATAGTTGTGATTTTTATGTGTGGTTCATTCAAAATTATAAAAATAGTCATTCCAATTAGAATCACCACTCATTGAGATAAATGAATAAATAGTTTAAGTAAGTGATGTAAATACTAAACACTTCTCCTTACGTGTAGTCCGGTTACACGTGGAGGTATTAATTGAGGAGGCAAAAAAAATGACTTAGACGGAGACTAGACTGCGTGAGATAAGAACAACCAAAACCTAACTACAATAACATGTGAGATTCTTTGTAGGGCTCCAACCAACCGATTGGCATGGAGTAGCCTTTAAATTACATTCACTTAGCTCGGATGACTACCCCAAATTAGTTAAGCAAATAATGAAAATAGTCTTAACATATTTCAACATAGATTAAGTGTCTGTTTACACGAAAACATGAATTTCTTTTGGTTGATTTTGAAATTCTAGGTTTTAAATTTGGCTTTCGAGTGTTTATCTAAAATTTTGGATCATAGATTTAACAGATTCAGAGAAACTAAACAAGGAGTGAAATTTTTAGAAATTTCAAAAGTGGATTACAGGTGCTTCTCTAAAGCTACTGAAGTGATTTTGCGTGCGAAATTAAAATTACCCCATAATAATTTTGGAGTATTACCATAATGTTCCGTATTTGATTTCTCAAGAATATTTTCTTTAGCTTTCAAAATAGGACCCTACCCCACAAAACCATGTGTTTTTTCTTCTCTTCATCATCAAGACAAAACAAAGCGAAAGATGTACCATATTCTAATGATGCGTCCACCCAACTCGGACCACCTCTACCCCAACTTTACAAGACGAGATTAGCTCTGTCTTTTAAATGCTCATTTATCCACTCTTGTCATCTCTCTCCTCTTCTCATAATTTCTACAAACCCAAATTGGGGCTAAGAAAGTGAAAATTTATGAAAAAAATTATTTAAAATTCGTTGTAAAAAAGAAATTTATACTGTGCAAATCTCCGATCGAAACAAACCTTAAAGAACAGTCATCTGATAAGGCTCAAGTTGTTGCAATCCCCCCCTTGCTTGGGGCATTTATGGACCCATAAAATGAACATTATTTGTGGGTCCCACCAATACAGTTTCAAGTTTGGTGGCACAGAGGAAGACATAAATTCATTATCACCATAGACAAACAGATACATATAGATATATATGCATATATTTATTCATATATAAAGATGAGACTATTACGTACGGCAGCCGAAAACTCAATGAAAACGAGATGTGCGGTCCAAGAAAAAGAGATAACAATTATACTACTTGAGAATGTTAAAACATATCACGTTTCGTGTTCAAGAAGGATAATATCACACTAAGTAACTTACTGACCCAAAATAAATTTACAATAAAACAAGGACGACAACTATCAAAATAAACTTGCCAAAATTTATTAATATGATGTTAGAGTATAAGTTTGGACGGATCAAGTAAGTCACAGATTGTGTGTGAGAGAGAGAGAGAGAGAGCGTTTTTAATAAGAAATTTCTCATTTTGTTAAAATAAGGACCTTTTTTTTTTATCAAATGTTAATAATTCTAACTGTTCAATGTGTTTAAGACATGTTTTAAGGATAACCACGAGAAATCGACTATATATATATATGTATATATATATATAGAGAGAGAGAGAGAGCGTTTTTAATAAGAAATTTCTCATTTTGCTAAAACGATGACCTCTTTTTTGATCAAATATTAATAATTCTAATTGTTCAATGTGTTTAAGACATGTTTTAAGGATAATAACGAGAAATCGGTTAAAAAATATATCCGAAAAAGTTTGATTGAATTAGTTTTTAATAAATATTGACATAAACTGTTTTATAAAAGACTGATTGAATCAAGTATTACCCAGTTGATTTTTCGCAAATACTTCTAAAAATATATTTTAAATATATTAAACAGTTTAAATTATTAATATTTAATTAATAAATAAATAATTCTAAAATAAAAAAATTTCTTATTAAAAACGTACTATAAATATATATATATATGTGTGTGTGTGTGTGTGAATATATATGCCACAAAAATTGAAGTACAGAGAAACGTACATTGTGGCCCATGGTAGTTGAAACCCACATGACAACTAGCTAAAGGGGTCCCACTTATTATTATTGGGGGCCCGCCGGGAAATGTGCTAGATTCCGAATCATCTGATGACGGTTTGTCTACATCTCTCGTTTATTTTTCCCTGTTCTGAACCACCAACTACTGACAGAAAATTAGACGAATCCAGCAATGCAAAGAGAACTGTACGGTGGTGATGGCATCACCCAATTGCCTTAGCGTACTCGTGCTCCTACCTGATAGCTGTCACTCTACTATTTAGAGTACACAGCAACGTGCGTGCTCTAAAACCACTTCAGACACTGTTTAAAATTGTTTAATTATTCCGACAGTATTTTATATATTAAAATAATATTGTTTTTAAATTTTATGTTTTCTAATTTATTTATTATTCTTTTGTGCAAAATTCAGCCTATATACTAGTTAGCCTACATTTGTCAGGTTTAAAATATCAAAATAAATTAGTTTTTTTTTTAAAGAAACACTTTAGCATAACTTTTTTATTTGTTTGTCGTTACTAATTTAATTGAAAAGTTGGAAGGCCAAATATTTTAGCAAAAGTAATCTTAAGAACTTCCCTTGTTTTACTAAAAATTAGAAATTCAAAAAATTAGACTTTTTTACCATCAAAACAAAGCTTCAAACTGTAAAAGTTCTTCACTTTTTAATATCTTAAAAGGCAAAAAGTGTATTCTTTTTAGGCAATCTTTGCAAAAAGGAGATGAGACAGTTAGGTTATACTTTTGAAATAATTTTAAACTTTACCTAAACGATTTTGTGATTTTTCTCTTAATTTATATGGAAAATGTTTACCACCATATGGGGCGGATAATATGTAAAATGTATATTAATATTCGAGAAAAGTATCTTAATATTCGTAAATATATATATTTATATTCATATTTATTTAGCACATTTATTTATTATTCATCACTTAGTAGACGATGATTAATAAGACCCTTTATATATATACACTATTCTCTAATTTAATTCACTTTTTGTCAATACGTTAGTTATTGTCATCTCACACTTCAATATTTTTTTCCTATTCATATTTATAAATATCCGAGAGAGTCGTATCAATAAATCATTTGATGGTATTAAGATAGATTCACGACGTAAAACCATTTTTTATATCAGAATACATTCATATATGTAAGTGCTATATATGATGACGGGCTTGATTTGATTGTGTGATGATAATGCAAGCTAGTCTGTCACTTCACCATATAACTTTCATAGTGAGATAGTATAAGAGCTGTAGTATTTGTTTGAAGAAAATTTTTACTAATGATTTGTGTACATTTAAACACAAATGTGTTCGAAATCATCGGATATATTCTTCATAATCATGTGATTCTCATATACATCTGATAATTTTAAATATATTTGTATTTAACTATACAAAAATAATATATATTTCTAAATTTATTCTTATTTGAATCTGTGTTCGAATATTTGTGTCGACACAATTAGTCTTTCATAGTTGAGAAGTTGCATGATTGAAGTGGCAAAAATAACGGGGATCTGCCTACAAATATGGATCTATCTGCTATTAACTAAACACGAAGTATCTGATTAATAATTAAAGAAGGCCATGTCACTGGGATGGTAGCGTCGGTGCAGACCTACCTTACAAATCTCGAACAAATAATAGTGAGATAATTATATTTTGATATCACATTTTTTTTTCCATGATACCATTTGGGTTGTAATAATTATTTGTTTTTTAATTTATTTAAAATTAAGCCAAATGTGATGGGTATTTTGACTAAATTAAGGCCAAAAAAACAAGGCATTAGGTGAACAGGAAAAGACAAAATTGACCCAGTATAAAGGTTGGATGTCTTAGGATTTAAGAACAATTTTATTATTATACCTTTAAAGTCACATAAAGTTCTACATTAAGTACAATCGAAATACACTAAAAATAATTTAATGTAAATAAATTTGACTAGATTAAGTTTTACTAGAACAACATAATCTAATAAATCAGTAATGATCTTTCTTGTACCTTAATATTTCGTACAATTATGATGACCATAATATGATTAATTTTTAGATGAAGTTTTTTTCTTTAATTTGTGAAGAAGTATTATCTTTGGACCTATATCGGAACAAAGCTAAGATTTTAATAAATGATATGGACACCAAAACTATATTCAACCCCACCTATACAATACACACTGTAGTGCATCTAGATCTGTAGACTGTATCGCGATTTCATCTTCATTATCTAAATGATTTTGCTTATCGGATTTATTGAACACTGCATCCATATAAAAATTAAAATTAGTGAAGTTTTTTATAGCCATTACTTCGACATTGATTTCATTTAAAATTCATTTTTAAAATTTTTTTTTTTTACAATAATCGTATCTGATCAAGTGGCTAACAATATTGAATCAATTCGATTTTTTTTTATATTAATAATCTACTCAACAAACTTTATAAATTGGATGAACTTATCGAAACACAATACTATAAAGGCGCCCTACAACCCCTTTGGTGGGGAGTTTTTAATCCCCCACCAAACCACCTATGAAGACTTATTAACATCTAAATAATAATAAACATATAGTATAATATTATTTAATTTCAAGTTTCCAAGAGGAGAAACTTCAGAGATGGTTCGTAATAAATATCAGTGTCTCACCCAATCAGATAGGACTCGACGTTCAACTAATCTAACCACGCCTCACGTGCAAGATTCTCAGCAACCAAACACCATTTAAAGCATCAAAATCCAACATTAATTTAGACTAAATTATTATTATTTCTTAAATACTATTAATATTATTCTAACTAGTTAACTTAATGTTCAAGATTTGAGATTTAAGATTTACTCTCTCTTAAAGTCTCAAGTTCAAAGCTTTTTTCATCGTATTAACTCTCGCGGAACTAATCTATATAGATTTTTGCACTAACCTTAAATAAGATTTTCTCAAATAAGTGATGGGATTAATCTCTTAAAAATTAATCGAGATATACCCAAATACTTTGAGTTACAAAAAAATATATATACTAAAAAATATATACTATCAATAGTATTTAATAGAGGAGAAAATCCTTTAATCGAAGTAGGCAATTGGCACTGTTTTTCGCATCGTTTTTTATAGCCAAAGTACGCGATTGGTGTTAGAATTATCTTCAATCTAATCTTCAAGATTCTAAAATTAATAATTGAACAAACTTTAGTAACTCGTAGTGGTTATTTTAATAGGATTCGATCACATAACTATAAACATAGAGGGGCAAACGCTTTATAAAGGTTATTTGAGCCCCGATACATACATGATTCTCAATTATTTTTTTCCAAATTCTATGAAATACATACAATTAATCTCGAGTTTTGGACGAATATTTTATAAAAAAGTCATTAAAATTTATGATACCGAATAAATTACCGTCAGGGAAGAGCAGTTGCCAGCTAACACGAAATAAAAAAAAAAGAAAATCAAAACCCAATATGCACAGTTTCAAATTCCAAGAAACATGAACTCAGATTTCGAAAGCATCCAACACGGTGAGAAAATCCAAATGAGTGTCACATGCAGGTCTTTTATGTTACAGAGCAAAAGTTAAAATATCATGTCATATCATCATCTCTAGGTACATCCAAAAGCAAAACCACCAGATATCAATTACAACTCACTGAAAAATATTGCACAAACTATTAAACTTGAATAATATTATGTACACATATTTACGGACACAGATTGAATACAAATATATTTGATAATGTTTAATACACATAAAATTTTTAATAATTTAAAAATTCAACGGTACAGAATATACCTGTATCTGATCTGTGTAAGAAAAATCTGTGTAACTTTCCTTACAAATTTCTTTCCCAAACTGATGCAGGAGTCAGTAAATATAGTGCTTTCTATTTCAGAATCAACTTTTTCAGAATACTTTTCACGAACCCAAACAAAACTTTTCCCTCCACCTCATATATGTGGACGCAGACATTCATACATAAAGTTAGACGCTCATGTGCATTGAATAATAATTTCCGTTAAATTTGTACAGAATAATACTGATAAAAATTTTGGTCATATGACATAAATTCTCAAAAACCATAGCTTAAACATAAATTTAAGTAAATTACAAAAGACGAGCTATAGTCTCAAAATCAATGGTAAATTTTATTTTGATTTCAAAACTTACACACTTCAATAAATATATTCTATCAATTTTAAATTCTGAAAAGTTTTAGGAAATTTTTTTCGACAACAAAAGTATTTTTCATTACAAAAACGATGAGAATTTATTTTTAAGAAACTATTTTGAGCACTGTCCAGACGTCCAGTAAACATAGATTCCAGGTGTTTTGTATGAATTTCACATCTATCGTACATAGAATCTAAATCCGCAGCTAGATATCTGTATGAAAAAGTGAATGGAAACAAATATTCTGTGACATCTAAACATACAAATGTGATCAGGATCAAATTCGTCGATTAAACATGAATTTGTGTTTAGATATACACAAAATATCTGTCTTTGTAAACTTGTCACATCTGTATTCCTACTGACACCACACTATTTAATGAAACGTTGATTCAGAATCAGAAAACGAAAGACCCACTAGAATTAAATATGATGAAAACAGAACTAACTGCAAATAATCAGTTTTGTAAACCAAATCTGTGAGAAAATTTTGTTCATATAACATCACGCAAACCGAAATAAACCATTTCAGTTTCTTGGAAATTATTTTCCCACTCAAATCTCATTATTACTAACCATAATCTTATTCTCAACCATAGAATTCTTGCAATGTGCTATTGCTCCTTGTATCGCACTCTGCAACTCCTCCATTGACGATGAATCTCTAACCGGGTTCACACCAGGAAACCCATTTCGGTACAGAATACCCGAATGATTTGGCGATGACCTCATCGACGACGGGCAGCTCGAAACACAGCTCTTCTTCCTCGGATACCTCAAATTACCAGAAAATGAATGCAAGAGACTTCCATAGTTTTCACCCTTGGTATTATTCGTAATAGAAGTTTCTCTCTCCTCAACAGATCCGTCGGGTTTTAGTGAGAGAGAGAGATCTGTTGAGATTTTCTGTTGCTGCTTTTGTGACGATAACTTTTCGTACAACGGCTTCACTTTATTCAAGTACTTGCGGAAAACCTCCTTGGCCGTTACGCTCACGCGTTTGACGGAGGATCCGGATACGTTATCCTGGTCACGGGTTTTGGATTCCTTGACCCGGAAAACAGAGGAGAATCTCGAGAGAGAGAAGTACTTGTTGGGTTTTTTGAATTGGTTGTGGTGGTGGGTGGAGGCGTTGAGGCGTTTTAGTTCGTCGTCTTCGGTGACAGAGGAGGGGCGAGAGGAGTCGCAGTCGGTGGCGGAACTGGGCCGGGAGGAGGAGGAGGAGGTGGAGTGTCGGCCGGAGGCGGTAGTGGTGGCGATGGAGGCGGATGAGGAGGTGGAGGAGGAGGAGAGGAGAAGGGTCCGGACCATGGAGAGGCGAGGGGAGAGGTGGAGGGGGAGGAGTTGGCCCTTGTAGAAGAGCTCGTCGGCGGGGCAGAGGGCCGAGTCGGCGGCGGAGGATGATTTGCGGGGGGAGAGAGAGATTGTGAATTCGAATTCTGAGGATGAAGAGAAGGAGTGGGTGGGGGAGGATGGGAGGGTTTGGGATCTGGGGGTTTTCTGATCTGATCTTGGTCTCCCCATTTTTGTTTAGGTGGTTACATATTCTTCACCATGGAATTTGAGAGACAGAGAGAAAGAAGAGATAGAGAGGGAGGGGGGGTGGGGGGTGGTAAATGAAGAGAGGTTGACGAAGCTTTCTGGCTTTCCGTCTTATAATGCAACCCAGAATTACTCAGTGTCGGCTGGAATACTGAGAGTCAAATGATGAAGCAACAAGATATTGATGGCGAGACATGATAATTGATTGAGTATGGCTACGAAACCGCGATATTTTGATAGAAATAAAAATATAGGTTTATTTAGCTTATTATTTTTATTGGTTTATTTTCTCATTTTAAGACTAAATAAATTTTTTAATTATAGGTCTGGCTAATCATCGTCTAATGAACTATAAATAATATATATAAAAAGACAAATAAACCTGAAAATTAATACACATTTTATAGACATCTATGTACATTCATAAATATTAATACATTATTTACGAATATCTATATACTTTTACATATTATTTACCGTCTTGACTAACATCTTTTTTTAATTATTAAGCAAATAGGTCGTACAGATCTCCTATCAAGTTGGCGTGAACACAGTGTAACAGATGAATATGCAATTTTACCCTTCACCGGAAGACATGATGATTTTGCCCCAGACGGTGGTGGGCTTCAGGGGCATTTTTTGTCATTCTATATCATTTTATCCGCAAGTCAATTAAAATTATACATTTAATATAATTAATACATGAGGTATAAAATAAAGTGTCAGTATTATTATTTTATACTATATTAAGTTCTACAAAAAACAACACAATTCAATAATTTAATAATAATGTTAGGCCAAATAAATGTGTTTGTAATTGTTTGATACATGAAATTTTTATGTAACGTACACGAACTCCCCGTGGATGGAACCAAAGTAATTTATCTCGTACTATACCGTACAGATGGTATGCACCGTACTAGCCACCTAGCGGTTCGACCCCACCCCTTTTATCGTTCTAATCACTGTTCCGGTCCATTTCGGCTTGTTCCGACGTGTTTCGACCTACTCCGGTTGGTACCATACCGTGTCGGACAATTTTTTTTAATTTTAAATTTATTATTTTTGGATAATTATGACTAAAATTATCCCTTTCGTGTTTGGTAATTTATTTTTAAGTTGTGTGATTTTATTTTATATGTTCAATATGATTTTTGTTAAATAATATTATTTTATAATATATATTAATTTTTAGCGATAAATTCAAAATGGTATGTTAGTGTATACTGATACCGGTATATATGATACTAATAATAAAAACGGTATATTTGCAGATATGAAATTGATAAGTTTAGATGAAATCTAACTTTGTTTGGATATGTAAATGTGTACAAATCATATCTTTAATCGATAACTCTTATTTTTATTCAAAATTTTGAGAAATAAATAATTGAATGATTGTCGCGTCTAGTACTACATTTTATATGCATTTATTTAGCAGACATACAAAGTAAATAGTACACATGATATTGGGAGAGTACTTAATTGTTAATAATTTTTGGATAAAATGCACTGACCTCCCCTGAGGTTTCTAATAATTGTAGAGACCTCTCTTGAGGTTTGAGAAAATACAATAACCTCCCATACTTTTGAAACTATTACCCTCTTTCTCCCCTGCCATTAAATTAAAGCCTACGGTGTTAAGTGTTAATTTTGATCGTGAAATGTCTATTTTATCTTTTGACTATGCTGAGGAGTATTTTTACTGTGGAATAAAATACAGTGACTTTCTCTGAGGTTTCTAACAATTGCATGGACCTCCTCTATGATTTTACAAAATGCATTTATGAATTTTTTAACTGATGAATTTTATTATTTTTTTAAAATAATTTTTTTTTATAAAAGTGGGTCTAATTAATATTTAACTCCAATTTGTTAATATTTTTTTCCTATTCAATTGCTAGTAAATGATAAAAAAATAATGAAAAAATTAAATTTTAATACTTTTTTGAGTTAAATTACTAAAAAAGTAGCGAGTCCCACACTTAAAATGTTTCTGTTATAATTTATATAACAGAAAAATCTTAAAGAAGCTAAAAAAATAGAACAAATTCTTTATGCCTAATTCGACCTAATTTTTTTATTTGTAATTTTTTTTGTCTTTGTTTTAAGTTTTTTTGTATTTGTTGATTTTGCCTTAATTTTTTTGTAAATTATTGGTTCGTCTTAACAAAAGGAATCTAAAAAGTATAAAATTATATTTAAAAAATTCACTAAAGACGAAAAATAAGTTTAAAAAAACTCAAATTTTTTTTAAAAATTTGGTTCATATTCTTTTATTTTTATGAAATTACTTGT
>JABCMJ010035304.1:0-10128 GCA_014822125.1 Arbutus unedo | reverse complement strand
TTCTATAGTGGAGGAGTTAATATTAAACTTAATACATATAATAAACAATCCATGAATAACCTTGAGTCTCTTGCCATTCTCCTTATTAATCCTGCCGTTTCAATGTGTAAAGTTAAGATTAAGGATTTTATTTTGGTGTTACGTGTTTTACTCTCACTCTCGTGCTTGAAATGATCAAAACCATTCATTATGCTTATTAATAAAAATAGAATTAATACAAGCGGATAGACTAAAAATAATTAATTATTTAGTTAATTACATGTTTAAAATTTTGGGTCGTTACAAATTACTACAGGCTAAATAGATCATAAAATTTTGTAGGATTGTATGAACAACAAATAATTGCATGTAATTTTTGTTGGAGTCTTTCTTTTATTTAGGATGTATTTAACCTTTAGTAATTATTAAATTATTGTCTGATTATCTTTTTGTTCTTATTTGAAAATATTTTTTAATTTTTTTGTGTTGTATCAATTTTTTGATGGTTATTAATTCGTCTCGATTTCAAAAAAATATAAAATGATGCCCAAAAACACAAAAAATTTAAAAAACACAAAAAAAATAAACTCAAAACAGCGTTTTTTTAGAATTATTTTTATTTTTAGTGATTTTTTTTAGTTTTTGAACATAATTTATAGTTTTAGATTTCTTTCGTCGAAATGAACCAATAAACCGTAAAAGATGATGCAAAAATAACAAATACAAAAAAAATTAAATAAAAACAAAAAATAAAAAATATTTATTGTAAGAGTAGTATAGTAATTTAAACACAAGTGGAATAAAAATTATATAATCGGAGAGTATTTTAGTAACTTTTTATAATATATAAGAACAAAAAAAATAATGCATGAGGCTGAAATGGGTGTGTGAAAATTAATTTTCTAAATGTAAAGTTCCTCTGATAGTATGCACTCTGGGTTTGCATTTAAAGAGAGATTGTCTTTTTCTTTTACCTTCTTTGTTTTTTCTTTACCAAACAAACCAAATGAAGTTTGTTTCCTTTTCCTCATCGCCATGGAAGCACAATGACTTGAATAACATGTAACTTTCAATATTCTACACAAACCCATCCGATTTTAATTTGACGGATTTCGACGAACGAGTTGCCGGCAAGGTACACAAACCCAATGACCTTATTTTTTCTCTCTCTCTCTCTCTCTCTCTCTCTCTCTCTCTCTCTCATTTCTACATCATCTCTCGTTTGATTTTTGTTGTCTTCGACCTTGGAGCCTCATTTTTAGCAAACCCACAAACTCATCTGATTTCAATTTGACAGATTTAGACGAACAGGTTGTTAGCAAGCTGTACAAATCCAGTGACCATATTCCTCTCTCTCTCACTCATT
Source organism: Arbutus unedo (assembly GCA_014822125.1). Taxonomy (NCBI): domain Eukaryota; kingdom Viridiplantae; phylum Streptophyta; class Magnoliopsida; order Ericales; family Ericaceae; genus Arbutus; species Arbutus unedo. Next base: position 8,783 of record JABCMJ010035304.1, on the reverse strand, counting down.
TGATTTTTCTCATCTTCAACCTTGGAGCCTCATTTTTAGCTCTATTATAGAGAATACTTATGCTATATGCACTATGCAGAGAGAGAATACTCGTGCTCCGTATTCCTTATTTTCTGAGTTTTTCCAAACTATAGTTGAAATTCCAGTATTTTTTTAAATTTTGATATAGAACTAGGTGCTTGGTGGGTAGAGGTACAGAAATTTTTGGATTTTTTTTATTTTTGAGTTTCTATTCATTTTGAGCAAGGATTTGAGTGATTGGTGGTATGGAAATTCAAATTCTTGGATTTTTCTTCTTTTGGGTTTCCAATGCTTTGCATTTATCCCCCGAAGCACAATATATTTTGAATTCATTTGTAATTTTTCATGAGTTTTCATGCTTACAACAAAGATAATTAAAGTGAAATTTCTAATTTGTGTCTATTTTTCTTGATTGATATTTAGTGTTTTCTTAAGTGAAAAATATAATTTTATCCTTTTAATATGTATATATATAACTAAGTAGAAAAGGAACTATGATAATTTTTGGAAAGCCAAACAGGTAACTAATATCACTTTTGCACACTCTATATATTTTTGCAAACTTCAAGTTACAAGATAGGCAATGTTGTACAACTAGCATGAAGTAATCTATTGTTTTTTATTATTCTAATTGTCTACATTATTTTGATTTTGAAGAAAATTTATAGACTAAATAATTTTATACTGAGCATCTTTATTGCCATGCCTTATTAGTACGCTTTGCGCGCAACTACCTCCCTAGTTGTTATATAATTGGTGGTCCAATCCATGGTCTATCAAGTGAATCAAACAGACCCTTATCTCCATAACCAAACAGCTATAAGTTGTAATTATATTTTTCTGTACAAGTTAAATTAATAGGTTGGTGGAGGATCCGACATAAAATAATCGATTGAAAGATGCAAGAGATTCAGATTCCTCCACAGCATTAATATGCAATTGAAGTCATATTTACAAGTATAATATACAAGTTATATAATATTTACAAGTTATATATATATATCTATATCTATATCTATATATATATACACACACACAAGTATAATATTCATACTTTGTACAGAAGCACGAAAACCCTTATCGAATTATTATTTAGCATTGTGAAAGTTATGATAAGGGAGAAGTTTGAGCAAGTTCGAAGGTTTTCTCACAGGAATATGAAAAAAGAGAAAAGAGAAATACTAGTATTGATGTGGTTTATTTTATAATTTTAAAAAAAATTCAAATAAAGAGAGATAGTGTCGTGTATTGTATACGTGTTTAGCGTATAGTACAAATAACGCTAGGATAGAGTCTGTGAATAAATATTGGAAAAAATATTTGTGAGATGTAAAAGACGTTATTGATTTATGTCGATACAAACTACAAAATATTACGAGCAAAATTATTGTAAATTTTCTTAGAATATTGAGAAGAGAATTTTGTATTTCGAGTAATCATATATAATTATGGATGCATATAATTTTGTGCATTTATATACATTTCAATATACAAGACATATAATCTACATATCAAATTATTATTTTTTAATAATAGTCAATGCTATTTAATATTTCATGATCTTTGTATGATTTTTTGAAAAAAAACTATCATTTTAAAATTCTAGATAAATCGACGCTAAATGCGAGAAAGACAGTAAAAAACTGTCATTTTTAACTGCTTTCGTCTTTAGTAAATTTTTTAAGGCATTGGCTATATTTTTTTACTTTTTAAATTTTGTTTGTTATGACGAATGATTAATTCAAAATAATAAAAATATAATAACAATTAATAAAAATAGAAAAAATGGGCAGTGATGTTTATATTGCAAAATGTAGGCTAAAGAAATATTACCAAGCGAATTTTATATTTTCTCCAAAATATTAGGTGGGTGAGCTTACGCAATTTTTTAAGTTTTGAATTTTTTTTTACTTCAATTCTAAAGAATTTATAAAATTTAAAATTGTCCCTCCATAATACCGCGGGTTGGAGTATTGATTTTCCATAACGAATAGGTTAGTTCTATTTCTCAATTATCTATTCTGCACTATAGAAAGTCCCTCAATTCCTCGACAAAACTTCGAAATCTATTTAGTTGTCTTACATACACACACACATATAGTAAGCTTGTACTAATAGGTTCCTTATTTTGCTAAAATATGACTTTCTATTTTCTGATTAAATATTGATTATTCAAAGCATTCTAACAAGGGATTTTTCATTTTCACAAAATGAGAACCTCTTATTTATTGATTAAATATTAATGATTTGAACCGTTTAATATGTACCTACTCGATATATGTGTGTGTGTGTTTTTAAATCAGCACGTTTGTCTTCATTGAAGTGTCCAACTTAATCTTTGAAATAGTCTGTTTTTTGTCTCAAGGTGTTTTGGAATCCACTTGCTAATGCTCCACGTAAACTCAATATTTATTTAATATATAATACCTTTTTGGTTTCCCATGTAAATTACAAGTTCAATATTATTATATTAATATCAAATTTACCACTCCAATGATCTTGTTGGCCATTTGTGGGTGTGGCTAATCTCATTTATGTAAACATTTATAATTAATAGCTACATAATTTTAATCACTTTATTACAAAAAGTAATTCCTTAGGATAATATATCTTTTATTTTTTTATATTTTAGAAAATTCACAATTCTTTTTAAAAAAATTAGATTCTCCTAATAAAGACCAAATGAAAATAATAGTAAAGTATGAAGGAACTCGATTAAAGATTTACAAACTATAATTTAAAAGAACCCAAACATGGCGATAGCAGAAAAATTAATACTGTCGCAACAGTAGCCAATGGATCGCAGCCATGAAATTTGAGTAATGATTCAATGGTTCAGCGTCATGAACACGTGAGGCTCCCAACCTTGTGAATTGCAATTAATTGATCCTGAGCTTTGGAGTGTTCGAGTTCGACACGTTAACTAAACAAGTCTAAAATTCGAGTCCGATCTCGATTTATTTGTAAACGAACCAAGTTTTCTAAACTCAAACTCGGCTCGTTTACAAAACGAACATAAAATTCGAACTCAAGCTTGATTTATTAATTAAACGAACAAAGCCAAATCGAGTCCTTATCGAAGTTGAGCTCATGAAACATGGCGATAGTAGAAAAATTAATACTGTCGCAACAGTACTGCCAATGGATCGCAGCCATGAAATTTGAGTAATGATTCAATGGTTCAGGGTTATGAACACGTGAGGCTTCCAACCTTGTGAATTGCAATTGATTGATCCGAGCTTTGGAGTGTCCGAGTTCGACACGTTAACTAAACGAGTCTAAAATTCGAATCCGATCTCGATTTATTTGTAAACGAACTAAGTTTTCTAAACTCAAACTCGGCTCGTTTACGAAACGAACATAAAATTCGAACTCAAGCTTAATTTATTAATTAAACGAACAAAGCTAAATCGAGTCCTTATCGAAGTTGAGCTCATGAATGACTCAATTCATTTGCAACCCTAAATTTCCTGTGTTAAGACATTGAGGCTCAATGTGGAAGAAGCTCCCCTTCTCCTTTAATAACTTTTTGTTTTTTCTATATTATTATATATTAAGTGAAAATATAATTTTTTGTAATATTTAATTCAAATCGGAAATCTGGATTGAAATTGAAACTGGACAAAACAAATTTGGTTGGATTTTGATTTTGATTTCTAAATCTCTGCGTTAAACTCGCTAATTTAATCTGAGATTTTTCTTCAAACTAGATCTAATAAAAAAGATTACACCCTTAGGCCATGTTTGTAGTTAAATGTGATATATAAAATTTGGACCCTGAATATGATAATTCGAATTGTTATATTCGAAATTTGTTAGCGGTTTTAGATCTCAGATATAATATCAGGAGGTTTAAATTTTATCAACCCTTTCTTTATTCATATCTTATACGGCTTTTATATTCTCATTTTATTTACGAAAATATTATTATTAATTACAAGAATGTCATTATTAATTATGAGGATGTCATATAAATATTCATATCTATTATATTCTAATTTCTCAAAAAATACTCAAACAAATCATTTATAACTATTCATCAATCTATAATAAATTTTCCGTTCTACTATATCCTTATCATACTATATTTACCAATTTTAACCACTAACAAATGAGTTATAGAGCGTATTTATTAGTCATTAAAGAAGGATTCCTTGTTTATCACTCTCAATATAGTTATTTGGGTTGAGATATTCAAAATTTGTTTACTTATTTAAATCCCGAATATGATATTCGGAATACTATTTTATTCGCTTTTTGAGATAAAAACACCCCTATTTCTATTCACATTTTATTTACACAAATGTCATTATTAATTACGATATACCGTTATTAATTACGAAAATATATGCTAATCACCTACTCATATTTATCAAATAATCATTCTTAAAAAAAATACTCAAATAAACTCTTTATAACTATTTATTTCTCACTAATAAATTTTTCTTCTTACTGTACCAATCATATACCACTTTTTAAATTTAATCACTAAGAAACGAGTCATTAGGTTCAACGTGACGATGCTTACGTACACACGATATTTTTTCATGAAATTGGGAAGCTGGGTGCCGTTTGGGGAGAGGGGCCCATATTGACTTTCTGCATTTCAAAAATTTTCTGTTGGATTTGAAATCCATAGAGAGGGATGAAAAGTTTGGTGAGATACCCCCTCCGTCTCTCTCTCTCTCTCTCTCTCTCGGGTTTATTTAAATGTTTTTTCTTGAAACTACCACTCTGAAATAGGGGCCTCTATGTCTATATCAGCTCTTTCTTATTGTCTCTTCACCATTTATAGATACTCTTCTTCTCCTTCCTCCTCTCAGTCTTTTCAACTTTTCCTTAGGCACCTTTTCACTTTAACATAAAATCTTTGTGAATCTTCAAATTTATACTTCTCCTGTAGCTAAAGGGCATACTGTAGAACCTCAATTTTGGGGAGAAAGATGAGTGCTTCAAAATTCATCAAATGTGTCACAGTTGGAGATGGAGCTGTGGGAAAGACTTGCATGCTTATTTGTTACACTAGTAACAAGTTCCCCACTGTGAGTTCCTCCGAAAAAGCCAATCAATCTCTTAGAAATTCCCAATATTGCTATTTTACCAGTCTTTTTCTTAGTTCTGTTTCTGTATTTTACTCATATGCTGTTGAATTTCTTGGGTTTTTCTGTATTTTTTTTTTTTTTTGGGTTTTTTCAACCCCAAATTAGGTCTTCAACAAATTATACATGATGGGTTGGGCTTGCATCTTCTAATCTCATGTCCTCTTGGGCTGAATGTTTGACTATGAACTGTCTCTGAGTTAATTTTCATGTCGCATGCTATTTTAGTGTATCTTAGTTTTTCTTGGATATTTCAAAGGCAATCAAGAAAAAAAGCTAATGAGCATATGGATTGGGGTTACTGGTTTATTTTTCACTTTCATGACTGGTGCCTTTTTAGATTAAATGCGTGCTTAAGAACTGTCTACGCAAAGGTTTCTATATTTTGTATCATTCTAGGGCTTTGAAAACAGGATCTCTCTCCCCTCAATCCTTTGTACTCAAAACCTCAACTGTCCTTGTTTCTGTGTGTTCTAGCCTTTGGATCAGATGAGAATCTTAAGAGATACACAGATTTCCATTTGATCCAACAACCAAAAATGCTCCTGAACCGGGTCGATTGCTTCACTTTTGTTACACCACCATTATCACTCAAGGGTTTTCTAAGTATGTAGTGATACATTGTCCTAAAAAGTTTATTGTTCTAATTTTGGAAAGTTCTATAGATTTATATATCCGAAAAGCCGGTAGTGTACCTCTAGTGCAAAGTCAGGATACACCTCCCGTTGCCAAGTATTGTGCAAGGCGATGGGGATACATAGAATTTGAATTTTGGGTAGGAGTGGGATTTGAACTCTCTCTCTCTCTCTCTCTCATGGTTTGTGCTTGGTGTGCTAGGACTATGTACCCACAGTATTTGACAATTTCAGTGCTAATGTGGCTGTTGATGGGAGCATTGTCAACTTGGGACTATGGGACACTGCAGGTATTTTTTCCTACTAGTACTGTAATTACTTACAGAATTTTGAATATGGGTTTCTAATATTACTGCAGCATTTTCTGATTAATGGATTTTTTTCTACAAATTCAAAGGTCAGGAAGACTATAGCAGGTTGAGGCCACTAAGTTACAGAGGAGCAGATATATTTGTGTTAGCTTTCTCTTTAATCAGCAGGGCAAGCTACGAAAATGTTCTCAAGAAGGTGGTTCTCATTTTCTACTGCTGATGCTTCATTTTTTTACTTAGAAAATTATCAGACTTTTATTTTTAAGCCAGCATTAGGAGTAACCGAGCTTCCTTAAGAGATACTAGAGGTACACTGAAAACTACCCCCGACGTTGAGATTAGGGGTTTTACCCCACCAAAGACAAAGGCCGAGGTGGGTGGTTGTGATGATGCAACAGGCTGGTTCATGTTGGTCTGGACTTTGTGTCGTCTCTTCGGGGAGAGATCGGACCTCATCTAACTGTAACATCTACTTTCATCATTTGGGGAATGCCATTGATGCTGTCCTTTCCACCCAGAGAGTTTATTTGAAAACAAGTATACATCCGTCATTTGCTTTGCACTTCATTAGATAAGAGTCTAGGTCTTATCAAATTGTGAAGTGGTTGGAGGTTCAAAAAATGACTATAAGAAAAATACGAGTTGAAAAAGGCGATCATTTTTTCATCTAGTAGAGACCCTTTTCGTTTATCTTGTTGGATATAACCTCCTTGTAACTAAGGTTTTGCTTGCCAAATGCTGTTCAGTGGATGCCGGAACTTCGTCGATTTGCACCTGATGTTCCAATTGTTCTCGTTGGAACAAAGTTAGGTATGCAACGAATGACATACTTGCAAGTTGATTTTACATAGTTGTGCTTTAAAAATTCTTCGGTTATTGGGGGTTCTATGGTGTATTGGTTTGAAATACAAAGCATATCACATAAATCTTGTTTTCCCTTTTCAGATCTTCGCGACAACAGAGGGTATCTAGCTGATCACATGGGTTCTAATGCCATAACATCTGCTCAGGTATGCATCGATAATTCATAGCTTTTTATGTGTTCGATTTGTTAAAGTGGAATTGTGTTTGTATATCACAAAATATGACTCAATGAAACTATTTAGGGGGAGGAGCTGAGGAAACAAATTGGTGCAGCATCTTACATAGAATGCAGCTCTAAGACTCAACAGGTAGAACTGTTTGCTTATCATTAACTAAAGTCTTGCAATGCCTCTTCTTCCACTCGATCATGCAAAATACCATTTTATCCGACAAGCTAGATTGAATGACGCGATGTGTGTTATTTTTTTGCCGAACAAACCTACTCCATTGATCAGAGGTTCGATATGTTGAACCCCTAATTGTACATCGTAAACCCGAGTCCATTACACTTGGCAAATGATGATAGTTTGTGATGGTTCTGACAAATGGATTCTTACTATTCTTGTGGTCATTTTACTAGAATGTCAAAGCTGTTTTTGATACCGCGATCAAGGTTGTGCTTCAACCTCCAAGGAGGAAGGAAATAGCAAGGAAGAAAAGGCAGAGAAGCTCAGGCTGCTCGTCGATTGTGTGAGTACTTGCCTTATATTGTAACTATCAAGAGTTCCTTAACTAACAATTTTCAACACTTGGCGATAATGGTATTGTGGAGTTGAGGTATTGTAAGCTCTACATTTCTATATATTCTCGGTCTTCAAGGGATGAGTGGTATAATGTACGACCGATCCTGACCAGCCCGACCTTTGCTATAGAAAGGGAGGAGAGAGAACGCACGAGTCTGGGTTTCAAAGCCTGAACACGTACAAGTATACTATTGGAGCAAATATTTCTATCTTTAAGAACTTTTAGAGGAGGGTTACGGTTCCAGAAAACTTTCCCGAATTCAAAATCAAGGGGTAGGATTCATTGGGATCTGGAAGCCTACGCAATCAAGTAAATTTAGTTCATTCATTTTGAATTATGGAAGGTTTTCTTGGAAAGTTTTCATGTATCAAAGACTTTTCCGAACTTTTAAGTGGCCTCTCTCAAGTCTATAGTTGCTACTTGCTAGTCTCGCAAAGTGTTAATTTTCAGGACAGGATACTGGGATACACCGTTAATTTTCTCAACTGTCTTTCTGTTTTCTTTATCTAGCAGGGGTATGGTGTGCGGAGGTTGTGTTGCTTAGGGCTTTCCACAGCCACGGTGGACGCGATGAACTACAATTGACGTAGTGTCTAGTTTTGCTACTGCTTTTGGTGTTCGGGGAGCGCTGGAGCACTCACAACACCATTCAACTATCTGAATTTGTGTGCATGTGGGTTCTCGTTTTTTGTACTTTAGGTGATACAATATTTGTTTGATGATCTACGGAAGTAGTAATGCTCATTCGTTCAGATACTGTTGAATCATGTTTCGATTTCTGGTTGTTGGGTGAATACTTTAGGCCATGTTTGAAACGATTCCGTTTTCTGTTTTTTGTTTTTATTTTTTGAATTTTTTGTTTTTGAAAAAAAAACATGTTTTATTTTCAAAATATCGAAAACAGTTTTTATTATTTTCAAAAAAAATAAAAACATGAAAAGTGAGTTTTTATTTATTTCAAAAATATGTTTTCATTATTTTCAAAAATTAACTATGTATATATATATATATATATATATATTATATATAAGTATATATTATATATATAATTGTATTATATATAAGTATATATCATATATCTAAGTGTGTGTATATATATATATATATAT
>JABCMJ010035279.1:0-17631 GCA_014822125.1 Arbutus unedo | reverse complement strand
TTGATATGCCAGCTCCAAAAACACAGAAAGAGGCCAGGGGTTTCTTAGGGGCCTAAAGTGTTAATATAGCAAAATATGTGTAAGTTCGAAAATTTGTGATGAAGGCTTTCCTGTAAACAAGTTATACTTCTCGATGGTATGAGATCACTTGAACTATTTTCCCAATGGAGCTCCATTGTGTTGAGAAATTAATAATTTCAATGCCATATGTGGTGATACCACAGCCTTTATCTCACACGGCAAAGTATGCCCGTGCAAGAGTATGGGGGTGGAATGATTACCAATGGCTGCAAAATAAATTAGAGGAATTCATTCACATTGAAGGAAGCCCTTATTTTACTTGATAATTGGAGTTTATGTTCAATGGATATGTTCTTGGCATACTATTTGTGCTTCGCGCTGGATTTTGGTTGACTGATGGTATATCTTCTATTGTGACAGCCATTCTTTCTGCCAGTTTCGTTACACGTAATACTTGCTGCTGTCCGAGAGTGGAGAAGATTCAAGAAAGAACAGAAAAAATACGTCGCATGGATAGCAAAAGCTGGAAGTTAGCAGTGGAGTTGATTTCCATATAACTAACTTTGAAATGAAGACAGCCTCTGATAGGCAGTTTAGCCTGCGTTACGGGAGGCTTTTCTGTTTGGATTCAACCTTCTGATGCAGCCATATTGCTATTTGAAAACAAGACACGATGAGCTGCCTCCGATTCAACATAAACTCTAGTTGTGCATAAATTGTCTTTTAAAGGTAGGGTGAATTGAACGATCGAAGTTGACTCTATCCAATTGCTTTATTCTTTTTCTTCTGCCCCTAGAGTCTGACTGCTTTACTTTTTTGTCATTGGAGTCTATTGATTTTAGGTTTGAAATTCAAAATTCTGGATCTAGTTACAAGTTGGTTCCCTTTTTTCCCGCAAGATGTGGTACACGGATTCTCTATTTGCAGAGTTCAACAAGGGGAAAATCCAATCTGTTGTAATGGGGGAAAACTTACAAAATCAAATAAGAAAGTTCACAAGTTTGCGACGTCCTGATGTAATTTGTGACGTGTTTCCCTTTTTGCCACTCGTATTCCCATTAATGCTATATCTTTGCTATAGAAAGCTATACAGGCAACAACAATAGCAGTTTGATCCTGAACTTCCTTTCATTACTTCTTTCACGACCAAAACAAAAAACACATTTTTGATGATTTGAAATTTCATCTTCCAACAGTGACGAAGACACCGGCTTTCCTAATGTCTTCCACTAGTCTTGGCGATCATATTCTTTCATCACTTAGTCGTGGACTCCACTAGTGAATGTTTTCATGAAATTCTTACATGATCATAACAATATGGTTGATTGAACAGTAAGACAGGACCTCCTTGACTCGAGTTCCAAGGGTTGTAGAGCAACAAGAACCAATATTCCAGGCAAGGGAGAAACAGGTGTATTGTGCATCTAAACGGTATCATTTTAATGTAAAAAACACTGCCCGAATACTGTTCCAACTGTTTGGATAGATGCATCAAAAGTCCAAATGACGACGTTTTAATGCACAACTTGCCCTGTTGTGCACTGGGCACAGCCCCCAAGAAAGAAATTTTCAACAAGGCATAGTTATGTCTTCCTCATTAGCCAATAACAGAATTGAATGCTATAAACAAATTCCAACGGCTACGAAGAAGGCCAAAAGCAATCTCTCTTCCTCTCCCATTGGTTTGAAGACATGAAGGAAACAATATCCAAAATCAAGTGCTGCCCCAGATGGCAAAGAAACCAAAACTACAATAGCAACAATGAAATTCATCAGATTAAAGTTTCTCATTCTGGCCCAAACCTATGAATCTTCTATTCAAAATAGTACCAACAATCGGCCCGGTGAAGCCACTCTCACCAATACAGCTAAATATAAATAGTTACATCCAGTCAAAACAAGGCTGCTGATTTAACATAGCAATGTAACCATCAACAAATGTCAGACTCTTGACTCCAGTGCCAAAATTATCTTCTTTCTTGGACCCTGAAAAAACCATTTCGACCCCCCGCCAAAAAAGAGTCAGGCAGGCAATGTAAAAGTGTAACCCTTTTTCATGCCAAACAACAAAAACGAAAATGATACTAAAAGATCACAAGCTACGTTACATGGATCCTTCAATATGTATGAAGTACACTTGTAAGACACTCATCACCCGGACAAGGGTAATGAATCCATGCTTAGTTGGACAATAACTTAGCAAAGCATATCTTATAGTCCAATTTCTCAAGAGCTATGTAACAATGTGCATGAAAGGGTCTAAGATAACTAGAAAGCATCACGCTAGAAAAAAGAAATTAGACATTGAGGATTTTAAATATTTCGATGTGTCCCTGTACCCTCGAAATGAAAATTAGATGAATCCTATGCTTAAACACGTACCTGCACCGACATCCGTACCCGAGTTCCTGTAACATAGATCACATAAATCACAAGGAAACAAAAGCAGCAGCTCAGAGTTGACACGTTTTCAACAAAAAGAACACTCATTGCTCTCTATCAGGGTTCTAAACATTGGCTATTGTTTGTCACATGAGTGTGTAATGGAATTTTGGACCTCCAGAACCAATGTTGAACAAACTAGGGGCCGGGCAACACATGAAGTAGAATAGCAGCCTTTTTTATCACAGACCAAACTGTCGGGTCAAAAAGACTAGAAACCAATTACATAATATTGTCTTCAATTCATTTTTTGGGGTTTCATAGTCTTCTACCAACAAAATTATGTTAACGGTAACCGCATAATTAGATGCACTAAAATGCTATTATCTCCTTACGAATTAATGATAAAGCTGATAGAACCAGACCTCGCATTAATACCAAATCAAATTTTCTTGGTTAGACAAACTGCTTATATGAAAATAGATAAATGAAGTCATGAAAAGTACGGGAGACAACAAAATCACTAAATTCTATCTCCACAACACAAGAAAAGTTCCCTTATCATTAATCAGTGGAAGTAATAAAAAAATGAACTACTCCAGATAAAAGACAGACAATTATAATGGGGCGAGTCAAGTCAACTTGCCATTGGTATTCCTAAAGCTTTTAGATCCTCATCAGTCATATGCACAAGCGCTGTCATATCAACCTGCACAACCATAACAAGCGTAAAAGTAGCAAAAGGATCAGATGCAGGTAATGGTTGAAAAGATGGAGCTACTGCAAATAACTCAGTAGATGTTATAACAAAGGCATACTTCCTCTGCTTGGAACGTAATTGAGTACTTTTCCAGACCAAGGGACTTGAGAAAAGTATCAACCGATTCAACCTGCATCAAAGATGTTTTACTTAGAAGGATGAACGACCACGAAGGGTAAAATAAAACCCCATTCTTGGCTACCAATTATCAAATCTACAACAGCTAATGCTATTAACATTCAAGAATAAGCCCCAACCTCATTCCACTCTAGAAAACCCCTCCTTCCCCAAAGAACCATCATGACAAAAATACCAAACACCACATCCCTTCAATAGGGACATTGGTCTGTGTCATGCTGGGGATTGAACTTTTCAAGCAGACCAAAATGTGTACAGCATGGTAAGGGAATTGTTGATGACCCGTGTGGAATTATATGTGACATGAGTGTCAATCGTAAGGAATGAAGTATTCACTAATTGTACAATCAGCATATGATGACAGAAAATATCTTTCCTCAAAGAGGTTCAATTGTTGAGCACGCAATTGGTCAGTTTCAACTTCTTTAGCCGTAACAGTTAATGTGTGCTCGTGTGTGTAACTCCATACAACCAAAGGGAAAATGTCAACGAAATCTTCCCCAATGTATGAGCAATCAAAGACTACATATTCAATCTCAACTGTTCAAAACTGCTACTGATTCAAATAGAATGTTTTTAATGTTGAACGACAATGTTCTACCAAAGCCACAACACTCACCACCTACGAAGCACGAACATGGATACAAGACACGGGTACAACATGATGCGAATACAAAGATACCTCAAAACCATAAAAAAAAGTAGGACATATATACGGTCGGGATACATTTGTGAAAGCTTTTACGAGTCTTAATATTATATCCAACGCAAAAAGGAAATCGCAAAAAGATGTTCAGTTATTTAGCTAATATCACACAGCTAGCACATAGGAAAATGTTTCAAACACAATAGAAAGTTGTTAGCAATATTGAGAATTTTGGACCAATTAGATACTGGTCAAGTTCATGTCAGTGTAGTATATTCTCACCAACACAAATTAGACCAGTCAAAATGTACATAACCGGTAAAATGTCTTAATTCTTAGAAGTCATCACTCCAAGAACGCATGGACTCCACAGAGAAAGACAAGCAAAGAGTAATCAAATCCAAAGAACGACGACCTAGGGACCCATTCACTTGGATAGTTCGATCTTCAATTACGAAGTCCAATTGCAAGCTCAACATCACTGTCCACTGCACACTTGCAGTCTCTCTCTCCACGTATATGTATATAGTTGTACATATACTTGTACATCAGTCTATATTCTATTTTTTCCCCCATTTTTAGTTTTGATGTACGCTGGAAAGATTTTCATTTGTTTATCCAAGTTTCAGCCCAACCTTAATCTTTTGAAAATTGCATTTTGAACCCTGCCGTATCCGAAACATACCCACAAAAAAAGTTCGGGGATACTGATTTGGCATACTTGATACATATCGGGTGCATATCTGTAAACCATACATATCCGATAATCGCACGGGGCCCTTTTCGGAGTATCCATGCTTCACAGGTCACCACGCAACTACAACAAAATCTGAAACAAAAACATAAATGGTGGTGCCAGTTATATGACATGTCTGTTCATAACAAACTATCCTTTGTAAAAAAAAAAGTGTACAAGAAGTTTGGATCTAGATCTATCACAGCCACTCATTTCAGAAGTCAGGACAAATTAAACTTTATTCTTCAGAGCAATTCTAAAAGGGAAGGAAGATATGTGCCTTTTGCTGAGTCTTGTTCCTTGCGTTTGAGCTAGCAACTTTTTTGGTCTCTGGTTCAGGGGCTTCAACCATAACACTCTTCCTGACAGGTTTACTCCCTTCAAGCACTGGCTTCGGCTTTTGAGGTTCAGTGTTCACTGGATTCAAGTATATCGCACCAGAAAGCTTTTCGCGCAGATCCCTTGTGCCAGAAACAGAACCATTTCCACTTTGACTTACTTTCTGGACATTTTTCTTCTGAAGCTTCAACCGAAGATCTTTAACACCAATTCTGCGATCTTTACACACCATTAACATCCCATCAAAACAATATAAGAGTTAAACATCGAAGCAACAGGTATATAACTATAGATACACATTAAAACATACATATATATAACTAACCCAGCAATTACTAGTTGAATTCAGTCATATTTCAACAAACCATACTTGACACTTGAGGTTTATCATCCTTGTAAAGGTCGTGTTCCCACTTGTCATCATCTTCCCTCTGCCTGAAAACAAATCGCAGTGAATAAAATAGAAGGTTATATTCTGATAGCAACAAGAGGATTTGTGGTCCAATATGTATGGACTTCCACGATACAAACTTGTGCGGTGGAGTCTGATAGCAAATCAACTTTCGCAAATGGGTCTGCATGGGACCCTTTCTAGTCAGTCTGCATGGGACCTTTTATAGTTGAACCTAACCTAATTTTTTGTAAAATGCTGGTGGGACGATTTTGTTCAAGAGTTCACCCTGTTTTTAAGTGAAAAGAGTAATAGCTCTTTCATCCTTTACATAAGTACTAATAGTGGTAGATGAATATCTTGAGCTTGGATAAATTCTAGTCCCCTAATATCTGATGAGCGGATCACATGGTTGTGGTCTACCATGACTATAGTAATCAAAGTTTTCATGCCTTCTTTATTAGATTGTCTTAGTAGATAGAAAATATCAAAAGAACCAGCTTTTGAATATGCACGCAATCTCCCAACAGTGAGATAGAGTTTCGAGATTCATACAACCTGAGAAATTTAGATGAATATCCTAGATTCTTCTTCCCTATATATTCTTCGTGATAGAACCATCATCTATAAATTTACAGTATGTTTGGAACTTATGGAAAAAAGTGGAAAAGAAGGGAAAATAATAAAGTTTTCCCTTTACCCTGTTTGGTTGCCATTACAAGGAGAAAGGGAAAAAAATATAGTGGAAAAGCAAGTGGAAAATTCCATAATCTGTGAAACTGGGAGAAAGACAGGAGAAAGAGGCGCCAAGATTTTGAACAGAAAATTGTGCGGTAACTTGGAAATCTCCAGACATTGAAGACACTATGTAAGAAGAAACACTAACCAGAAAAAAAAAATTCATTCTCAATTCCAACCCTCCATCAGGTTCTCCCTCTATATCAATCTATCTACCTCTCTCTCTCCCCCCCCCCCCCCCCTCCTCCTCCTCCTCCTCCTCCTCCTCTAAATGGAGGGAACTTTTTCCTGTCTCTATGAAAATCTTGTCCACTAGTTTATGATATCTATGTATGAATTCTATTTAATTGAATATTACCTACCACCTATTTGATGAATTATCTCAGCTAATTATTTTAGCTCGTGTTTAACATGCTTCATTACCATTGTTCTTCCAAGTAATGCAAATTGCAGTGATTCTCTTCCAAGGAAGTTGGGTATAACTGACATTTGAAGTTAGAAGTTGAAAGAAGTTAGTTGGAGCAACCCTTTTTTTAACTTTTCTTTCTATTTTCCCTTTAAAACCAAACAATATAAAGTTTTTTTCCTTTTACTCTTCTTTCATTTTCTTTGCAAAGCCAAACAGAATGTACTCAACTTTCCTCCCAATTTTCCTCCTAATTATTTCTCTTCCTTTCCGTTTCCTTTCATAAGTTCCAAAGCTTCCATTCAAAACCAAATACCCCTTACCAATCCTACTTCCTGAACACTTTCAGGTTTGTAATTCACACACGTAAAAACCAGTGAGTAGGTGTTGCCAAGCATATAACAGATACTAATCTATTATTGCAGCACGCTATCACCTTCGGAAGATTTTTTTTTTCACTTTTTCCAATCTTCCTGCCAAAATCCCACCTACCATTTTCCCCATGGTAACTAACTACTAAAAACTTAACAGGAAAAAAAAAACTAATACCCAAGCCTTCGATTTCAATATAATCATTTATCCATCGTGATAAACAACAAAACAAGCAAAACATTACAGCAAAAGGAAGACGAACCTCTTTCCAGTAACTTGCCGTCGGCGACCGGAATCGTCTACGGTGTTACCATAGAGACGCTCTTTTATGGTCCTCCGCGTTGAAGTCTCCACACGATCTGCATACATCCTATAACTGATCCGGCAATCGAGCGATCAGAGATGTATCTTTAGAAGAGCGAAACCCTAACCCTAACCAGAAAATTTAGGAAGATTTCTCGACGACAGATTGAAGAAACGGACGAGGAGAGAGAAGGTGCCTAAAGTACAAAACAAATCGAAATCTCTTGGGTGGGTTTGTGGGAATATTCGGGTTAGCGGGTTTTAGTTCGGAGTCGGGTCCTTTGGGTCGGTCTGCGAATGTACGTTTCGTGAGCCTGGAAAATGTAAGCCCATTTCCAACTGGGCTGGTCGTGGGCTTAAAGCTAATGGAAAGCCCAACTCTTTCTCGCTGTTATTCACTTTGGAGCCCTAGGGTTAAATTTTTATGAGATACTCGCACTAAATTCTCTTGTTCTAAATGGCAAGAAGAACAATCTTTTAGTGTCGTTTAGCTAAAGTCAATCGAAGAACATTCTAATATTTGTATTGATTTTTTGACATAAGAGTAGTGTCACGTCGCGTAAAGTGCTTCTTATGTAAAAAATTTGATTTGCATCACAAGTCAACACATCCTAGACATATGCACCATGACGTTAAAAATAATCGTCTTCACTTTCTAACGTCATGCGTGATGCGCCAAATGTTAAATCGTACACCATGTGGCCTTGCCGAACAACCTATTGCTATATGGGATCATAGAAAGCTACGATATGATGTGGTTATGGCGACCACTCTACGTTCGGCCCGACCCTCACACGGATCATGCGATTGAAAACAGCCCGGTTGCACGTCGTATAAGCCTTATAAAGCATTCGGTTCGGCCCAATAATGAGGCACACTAGGCTGAGGAGATGAACCATTATGGGCAAATTGTGTGAGTCTTTTATTTGGGATAGTTGCATCCAAAACCAATCAGTTTTTATCGTAGCCAAATGTCCTCTAAGATCGACCATGTTCATTTTCATTTCCACGTAGTACTCTCAATAACTTGACAAATTTATCGAGTAAGACATCAACATAAATTTGGGTTGATGAAGGACACATAATGACCCATGTAATATGTATAGCAATAATTCATTGACAAAGAGTGTGGTTGTAAAGATTCACCAATCTGATAATGATTTATCTCCGAGATCTAAGTTGAATATGTAGTTTGCACAAAGAACAATTGGTTAGTGTCAACTAGTCGTTTCCAGATAGAAGACACTCCGATTCTTAAGTTAGAAAACGTGGGATGAAATCCCAATACCAATTGTACTTATAATCTGATAGCGTACCTGGTTTTTGCATTGTAATCCCATATTTATAAGACATTAAATGCCTACGTTTGGTAATCAAATGTCGCGGAATTCTTTTCTTATTTGTCGTGAATTACCAATTCTAGTCGTTTCCTCAAAGTACAAGGATTTCCTAAATAGAAACCCTACTATAACCTTATACTTTTCTATTCATGCCACCTTCTATTCTTAGAAGGGACCTAGCAGCCTGATTGGACAGTGGGTACATAGCTTGGTATGCCGACGGTCCATGCGCCGAACCCTTTGTCTTGTGTTGGAAGTCATTTGGATTGGTCAACAGTTTGACATGGTAATGGCTCATGTTGTCGACCCAACGCATAGTTGGAGTCTACTATTCACATAGCCCAACCCATACTGGGCTTGACCTACACTTCGGCCCAAAGACTCTCGACATGTTGATCTGGCAATTCGGTCCACTACAATAGCCCCTCAATCTACCATCGGCTCAATTGACAGTTGGTTAACACGAGTGGCCAAACTGATAAAGCTACATGAAACTTCAAGACAAATGTTCCATTAGTGCAAACTTTTGCATACACAACAAACTTAACAAGCCAAACAAAATGAATGATTTGTATCGTATGAACAACAAAACACGTTCTTAACGCAAGAAGGCTGACTTTTATACAAGTGTTGCGTAGCTCTCGTAAACTCGTGTCGTGAAATGTTTGATTAAGTCTCATAATGAGCAAAACTCTTGTTTTGCGTTGTTGAAACATACACTTAAAGAAAAAATCTTTGCAATCGAAGTGAGTCAAGAAACCAAACAACATGTCAGCTCTAGTAATTGAGTGTCAACGTGTAACTATGTGTGCTCTCAGTAAAAGAAGGGAGCCCAACCCAATCTAAAAAAAGAAATGTTGGCTTTCCATTGTATAAAAAAGTCTATATGTTAGAAAAGTTATGCATATTTTTGTGTTATTGTGACATAAACAACGGAATCATAAATGATAGAACCTGAAAATCGCATGAAAATAATTAAGTCTAGTGTTAGATATTATGTCATTTGAGACAAAATTCATGTGTTCATTATTTGATATAGGCGCATGTCTCCTAAGATAAAAAGATCAAATCCCACCCAAGTAGCACTTTAATCAATGAGCTTAGCGAACCAAATAATATTTTATACTTTCTTATATGAATATTCAAAACTCAAAAGAATAAATAAAAAATCAATTCAAAAACACACTAAATTGTGTCTCCAAAAACCTATCTTACAAATGGAGAGAACACACTTATATATAGTAAAGAATTGGCCTAGTGGTTAAGGCTTAGGACTTAGAAGTATGCTCCCTCCTAGGTCTCAAGTTCGAAACCTCTTAGATGCTATCAACTCTTTTGGGGTCAGTCCATACAATTTTGATTGAAACCCCCACAAGTGGATGGTGAGATTGGTCCCTCGAGGATTAGTCGGTATTAAGTTGGGAGTAATCCCAAAGCTGGCCGGATACCTCGGCTATAAAAAAAAAAAAAACATTCGTGATTTTTCCGAATAGTCACGAATAAAAGTGACACGTGACTATTCATCCGAATAAATGTCAACGACTAAACACAACTTTACACTAATAAATAACACATTAAAGTCATATAAAATTCAATAAAAATAAATTCTATTTGAATTTTTTCAACCAATATTAATTGGAGTTAATTTTTCATTTACTCCTTAATGATTTTAAACAAATCAAATATAAATTCTAAAATTATTTTTCCAACACTAAAAACACAAATCATTCATACACATTCGGATACAGATGTATCCGGTTCTGTCGAATGCACGTAAAATCTTTCATAATGATGAGAGCTCCACATGTATCCGAGATTCTTGACACATTTGTGTTCAGATGTGCACGAATGATTTGTGTTCTTAAACTTGTTCCAGCTATATAGAGCGAATACTGTAGATAGAGCAAATAACCCCAACAATAAACGTTATAAAACATAAGACAAACAATAAAAAAAAATTCAGAAGCTACAGTTTCTTTTTTTTTTTTGAAAGCTAAGAAGCTACAGTTTCTGAATCTGTCTATTTGTTTTTGCCTATTGCATAATGTTGTATCATAAGTTGGAAACTCGTATCATCCACATGGGGGACAAATGGGTTTATCTTCTCTTTTCACTTTGAAAGGAGTCCGAAGAAGGCATTAGATATTGCCGAGTTCAGCGCAGTCCCAGCTGATTTTAATACCTCCATGTCAACCTTGTCTCTAGGGAGATACAAAAACTTGCCTCCTTCAACTCTCTCAAACCCACAAAGTTCAAGAAATTCTGTACCTTCTTTCATTTTCCCCACTCTATCCTGCAAATACAGAACGCAAAATCGTTGAGTTGGATAGCTAGAAAGAGAAGACTACGAAATAGTTAGCGGAATAAAAACTTCATCCAACTCTACAAGTGAGGCAGGAATTCGAACACTCAGTTCAACACCAGTGTATAAGATTATGACGAAAAAGAACGAAAAGTATGACAATTTCCAGCACGAGTCATAGCTTGATCAATCAGTCTTTCATTTTTTTATATCATAACTCGGTATTCGGTCCAATATACTTACTAATCCGGATGATTAACTTCACTGTTCACTAACAAGGGACCCAATTAAGAGATGGGAGAACGGAGCAAAATCCTGTATGAACAAACTCTATAAGAATTGATAGCGTGCAGGTAGGAATCAAACTCCAGACTAAAGACTTCTTGAGGGCTCTGATTACTAATTGACTACCATTGCACCAACCCCTGCGGTTATGGCTGATCAACCAGTTAGGGGAAAGCAGTGACAAAGATGACAAATGGAAACGCATTATGAGTGCATTGTCAAAACCAAACTACGGCTGTGTATAATTGTATAGATTTTAAGAAAGATAAGTGTAACCGTGAGATATTTTGTTAAAGTGACAACGAAGGAGGAGTCATAGTTCCGAGCATTCGGAACCCAATCCACATGAAAAATATTGCACAAGTCCAGCTAAATAGTTTTCATGTCTTCCAGAATCCACAAACTCAAGCAACAGCACATGGTTCACATGTACTTGCTCATGCTATGTCCCGAAGCAGAAAGCTACTGTTATGCATCATAAGTAAAATTATCCAGTTCCTTCACGGAGATCAAGTAAAGACCGGAAGTTGGATAATTTAGAAGGGAAGACCCAAGACCAGATAGGCAGATAGTTTCCTTCATCTTGTGGATACTTGATACCACCTAGAAGATATTCTAGACAAATGCTAGTTTCCTTTGGTCTGGGTTCTGGAATGCAAGCATTAAAACACGAACATGGCATATTGTGGGGTTATAATTACCTAAGATTCACAGTTCCAGCAAGCTGTAAAATGGCCTTTAACCATTTTAGACATCCATCTTTCACTCCTCCACTCTCTGTATCTTCCTATTTTGGTAAGTTGAACAAGAGGAACATAAAAACCTTACTTCATAACTTGTGGGGTTATAATTAGTGAAGGGACATCTTTTGAGCATGTTTTAAAAAAAATTATCCATTTTACATGTCAGTCCATCACTGCCTCTATCTTACTCTTCTCTTGGTATCCTATAGAACCGCAAAGTAGTGTTTACTGGACAGTACGGATCCAAGTTTGAACGTCAAAGAAGGCGCTAGTGCGCTCTCTCTCTCACGTCCTGTCAGAGATTTTACATTTTGTGCAATTACCCTTATCAATCGAATCAAAGCAACATGCAATTACCTGGAAGGCCGGATTGCTGATACGTATTTTTCTGAACTTTTCCTCATCGGGATTCATTGCGGCATTTCTGACATAAATCAGAAGAGTCTGGAAAGCCCTCCTTACTTTCGTATCATTATCCTAGACCCACAAGAAAAGTAAATATGAGGTCCTTCCCGTTGTCTAATACACTGATAAGAAGACAGTCTGCCATAGCCGTAATAGTCAGTATTTCCAAATTTGCTCCATGAATATGTTTCGCAGGAGCAAAAACACCAATGTCATAAGTACTTAGAAAGCCAGAGTTTAAAACCTACCTTATCTTTTCACAGGTGCAAATCATTTAATGTTAAAAAGGCTCATATGCATAGAAAGAATCTACGACGTCAATTTCTTTCTTTTGCTTTTCTGTTTCAGTCAGCACATAGGCAGCTTCTAAATTTTGGGTAGTGTATAGGAAAGGTGAAAACATGGCTTCCGGACAACACTATTGTCCCGCTACTAGCTACTATGTCATAAGATAAGCAGATGACATGTCATGTACCCTGTGGTTGCGCTTGAGAGATCTTAGACAGTCCATCATACGCTCTGTGGTTGTTGCTGTTACACGCGTTGTTACCAACTTAACTGGCAATGAACCCTGCAATTTGAACGAGAATAAACGTTTATGACCAGAAACATTGTAATGGGTTTCAATATTTGAATACTATATGATTCCCAAAGATCCACACCATCTCTTTCTGCATCAAATTTGAAGCACTCTTTATGGATGGTGGAAGGTCTCCCACAGGCAATCCCAACGTCCTCCTTTCTGCCTGTGAAAAGAAAACTAATGGAATTGCGCTGAATGAACACAACAGCATATCTTGGAAGTACAGTGAAATGCTTCCTAGACTCTTGGTGCTCCTGTAACAGGCAGACCCAAACAGTACAATATATTCAACTTTGGCTGCCTCGGCAGGACTCTAAAATGCATTGTACCATGTTGGTTCAATCTCACGCTCATATAGAACCTGAACCTGAACCTGAACCTGAACCTGAACCTGAACCTTCACTCCCCAAGCAACGTGGACAGCTTCATCGACCAATAACCTTCAGCTCATCTACTCCATCCTAGCCTCAAACCTCAGGAAGTCTATTCTTTGGGATCCAGGTCACCACAGATCCCAGTGGTACTAGCGACAATTTGAATGAAAACTAGGGAAAAAGAATAATAAAAGTTCAATAGTTGAATTCTTCTTGGATTCCTACGCTGCAGGGTGCACCAGTTCAATTGAAGATGCAGATAAAAGCCTTGCCAGGAATTTCATGTGTATTTTCACATGGATAAACTACAATATATACAACAACGCCTTTGTATGGATATCAACAAAACATAGGAGGTGAGAAGAGTAAGTGAATAACCTTATCTTGTCGGAGTTTCTGAAGAATCCTATCTCTATCTTTTTTCTCTTGCTCTTTCTCTGCTTTTCGCAAGGCTATAAATCTAGATAGCGAAAGCACATGAAAGTGTCAGTAGCAACAAGAAGAAAAGGAGGTCAATCCTTGACACCTCCATACACTTAGGGTAACTATGAGCCTCACGACAGACCGTTTTCTTTCATTTTCTTCCTGATTACTCTTTGCCTCGAGCAATTCCTTACCTGATCTTCTCCTCTCCTGCGAGTACAGAACGGCTAAATTAAACAAAACTCACAAATCTTACCAAAGCAAATGCTAGATATATGAAACTAACACAAGACAATGAAGCACAAAATATCCAACCAAAAGATCTTTTGAGTATGTTTTGGTAATAGGGTCAAGAAAACTCGGTAAGATGGATGGAAAATGGTCTATGGCTCCACAAAATCAAAACTGGTAACAATGTCAACCTTTTTAGCCAACAAATTAGTGCTTTTGACACGTAAACGCCACCACCACCCCCAAAGAAAAAAAAATCTAACCACAGAAGAAGGTAATGATAAGGCAAAACCATCATTGCATATTATACTCTAACAGCAAAAATGGCAACAACAATATGAACATATAAATCATTCCATAGTTGTAAAGTAACTTCTTGACATTCTGCATTTAAAAGATAAACATTAAACTATCGCAGGCATGTTTCTAGGAAGACCAAGTAAAGACAAAAACTCTAAACTGAACCTATATTCAGTATTCCATAGTCCCGATGTGGAGTAGGAAAAAGAAAAGTTATTGATCAAATAGCCCAAGAGAAACAGTATCTATATAACTGAAATGTACCTTCTCCCTTTCTGTTTCCAGTTTCTTCTCTTCATTTTCTTTTTTTATGCGTGCTCGATCCCTGAATAAAGCAAAAGTCAAAATAGTAATGCTAGGGCGTTGTTTTTTTAATTTCTTGTCAACAAGGGTATTCTTGCGATCTCGTCTTGGTTTAACCTAAATTTTTTTGGAGGTGATGGGACTGGATTATGTTCCCGGAAACCTACTTCTCTTATTTCTCTCTTTTTCTTTCTTCTTCCCCTGGTAAAAAAATGAGAAGAAACCAATTCAAAGCAGCAGTGGTACTACAAAGGACCAACCAGCTAAAATGCCTTCTGAAACCTTACAGGGATAGCCAAAAAGAGAATGGAAATTTGGTTGAATATTGTTTTCTCTAATGATGCTTCAAAGGGTTTGAATACGAGGGAAGTGCAAAACCACACCTTAATTCCTGCGCTTTTAACTTCACTTGTTCTGTAATGTCTGAAGGATCAGAAGTCTCAATTTCGATGTTCACAGGAACCTGGGTTCAGTTGAACAGAAAAACAAAAGACAGAAACCAAATAATGACTATGAGAGGGTAAGAAATACATGCCCCCCAAATGCCTGACATTGTTGAGAATAGCTTTTGATTCCAGGTACTCGTGTCAGGCATTAAAAGAAACCCCACAGCATAGGTTTAAAATGCAAAACAAAGACTAACAAGCCAAATACAAAATTGGAAAGCTTATGTCTGATATCCGACAACAAGAAGCTATGAAGTACAACATAATTATTAGGTCTCAATGAAGCTCTTTAAACTTACACATTCAAGTTAATGAAGAAAACGACAACTAGGAATATCACAATCTAAACCATGTGGTAGTTTTCCTACAATGCTAAAATTTCTGCATGCCATAATTTCTTAATATGACCTGGAAGGTACCTCATCCTGAATAACACATGCCGAGATAAGTGACATTGCCTCCAATATGTCTTATAGATAAAGAGCACTTGCATTTTTTAAGGTTTAGAAATGTCTAGGGTAGGCGACGACACTCCATACTAGTTTTGATTGAGCAACTCTTACT
Source organism: Arbutus unedo (assembly GCA_014822125.1). NCBI lineage: Eukaryota > Viridiplantae > Streptophyta > Magnoliopsida > Ericales > Ericaceae > Arbutus > Arbutus unedo. The sequence goes on along the minus strand of JABCMJ010035279.1, from coordinate 2,100 downwards.
CATGAATCGTGAGTCAGTGCTTGTATCATCAATGACATCAGATTAATTTTAAGTGAATCTATCGTTACTCCATTGCAAGTACTCTTCTAGTTGTGAGTTTTAATACAATTATGAGGCGACGAGTAAGAAACCAAAACCGTGTAAAACGCCCACTGCCACATATTTTCCACACGTAAATATCTCTCCATTGCAAGGTTTTTTCGCTTTAAAATAAAGTATTACATAGTTGGATACCAATCCTGAATACAAGCCATCTTCTATGGCAAAACTACAACAAACAATGGACAATCCATATACAGTACTTCTCAAATTATGAATAAAACACAGCCACAATCAAGGAAATGAATTCTACCAAGATTAAGTAATCATACCAGGGGCATCTGATCAGTGTCTGGGTCGTTCTGATGATCAAATAGCCAGTTTACAGCAGCATCGATGCTAGAATTATCTGGAAAAAAAAGAGTCAGGAAAGATTCATGTTCACATGGACAAAGAAGCCCCATGAAGTGCACATGGACATTAGAAACTGTTAGAATGTCCTAATTTAGCTTTCATTCATGCACAACTAAAATTAGTGCAGCATATATGGCAAACAAGTCACAAAGATAATTTCATGTAAACTACAAACCAACCGGAATAATGAAGTGCCCTTGTTGCTTGAGCAAGTGGAAATCCCATTTCTTCAAGTTCAGCAAGCAATTTCTTGTTTGCTTCCGGAGCAGCCATTTCTGACATCCTTAAAACTCCATTTAATTGACTAATCTCGGGAACTAACTAAACATGAAGAATCATACACGCGGCATACAAATGACATGGTTAGCATTTTAGAACAACGATTAATTTTAGCTCATGTCAATACCATCTTATACCCAATTTCATATTCATGAGTATAATTATATCATTATATGTATAAATCAATGAGACAATGGGTTGATAGAGATAATCTAGGAAAATATATCTCCTCCATTAGAAAACCAATTCTTCTAATTTCTCCAACATATACCCTATAAATAAGTCATCTAATGTCACCTAACAGGTATGCATTCTTATTTTCTAAATACGAATCATCATACACCCCGAGCCGGGAACACTCAGTCCGTGGTGTATGGACGGGAACATGATCAGCGTCCATGGCCAGGAAAAAACATGTGATTGTTTTGCAGAAATACTCGTGGAGCTCTCGAAGGGGAATCCACATGGGGTCACTTGACCCCTCAATTTTCCAAAATTTGTATTTTTTTAAAGTATTTCAATTATAATATAAAAAATCCACAAACATTTCACATATTGTATAAAAATTACACTAAATATTTCTTTCAACTAAAAAACTCACTTTTACTATGCGCATATTGTGTAAAAATTATTTCGCATTAAAAAAATTAAAAGATAAATACTACCATACACTTATATCATTAAAAAATATCTTAACTTTTTACATTTGTTATATGTTGAATATTATTTTGTATCTAAGATTTTATATTTATCTCCTATTATAATAATATTTATTATATAATTTTAGTTAAAATTTTCACACGAAATTTCTGACTCCGTCCTGCATATGATAGCAAAAATAAAGTAAAATGCAGCTTACTCAAGTGTGTAAAATGAGAGCCGAAGGCAGTATTAGGACGGAGTGGATTGGTTCGTCGAAACTGGAAGGAGAAGTGACGATTGAATGCTGCTTGTTTTTTAACGTGATCGAATGCCGTTGGGAAAGCTCTTCTGCGGACTTCTGAGAAGCCCTGGCAGAGAGGAACAACGATGAACTTGAGGAGAGGAACACCGCCATTGAAGATGCCGATTCTTTGCCGGATCGACACGAAAACTCTGGGCGCTGCTTTTCTGGATACGTTGGGATTCTTCTCCCTCTGGTTTCTTTTCGTTCGTTATTTCCTTTCCCAGAGGAACGACCGAACGCGGGGAAAAGCATAAATCGCGCAGGCAAACTTAGGCTGGAGGAGTTTTTTTGGGGTGAATTACACTGACCGTTGGATTTTTTATTTTTTATTTTTTATTTTTCGAAACTCCATCCAAAATTTTGAGGTTAAAAAATATAAAAAAAAAGTAAAAACTGCTATTTTGGATATAATAGAAATTATG
>JABCMJ010035266.1:0-13492 GCA_014822125.1 Arbutus unedo | reverse complement strand
AAAACAGAAAACAGGAAACAGGAATGGTTACCAAACATGGGCTTAGTATTCCTATCTGGTATGGGTTTGGTTTTTCGAGTAACTTTAGTTTCATTACTCATCAGTGCAACTTTTCTGCCCCTAATGTTTCATACCAGATGGAGATGAGTAGACGAAGGAGCAGCCGGCGCAGAAAGTGCCGGGTATCGATGGAGAGGAGTTATTCGGCTAGATGTCGTACTCTTAATTTTAGATGTAAACCCCGAGGGGTAATTTGATCATTTTGAATTATACACTCTTAAACTTGGTTTTAATTAATAAATAATTGTGGACATTTTGATTTAAATCTTGTATTTTAATAAAATAAGATTTTAATTGACTTATTTAATATTTTGAGAAATCGGGACGTTACAGTAGCTGTGAGCAAAACGTACAATACTTTGGTGAGGCTAATGGAATAAGCTTTTGGGAGATTTCATTGCTAATTTGGTTTAGAGGAGAGTTTGCATAGCCTAATGAGGATGCTCTAATGAAATTAGAGCATTTTCAACTCATTAGTTATATGTATCTCATTAGCATTAGCAGTTACAAAGTGATTTTCAAACCCTCCATTTTAGCCTCATGCACTCCTTTTTTTGTCATTAATATACAAAGTTGTTAAAATACCCTTCTATTAAATAATACTTACTCTTTTCTTGTGTTTAAATTACGATACTACCCTCATAATTAACTAAACATAAATAATTTTTATTTTTGCGTCATTTTTATAGTTTATTTGTCGTCTCAACGAAAATAATCTAAAAAGTATAAAATTATGTTCAAAAGCTAAAAATAATTCACTAAAAACAATGTTTTGAGCTTATTTTTTGTGTTTTTTGAATTTTTTTTTTTAGTTTTTGAACATCATTTTATATTTTTTTTGAAATCTGCTGTCGAGATAAACTAATAACCATAAAAAAAATGATAGAAAACAAAAAATTAATTTTTTTTCAAATAAGGAGAAAAAAATAGTCAGACAATAATCCAATAATTATTACATACTAAATAGATTATAAATAAAGGAAAGGCTCTAAGAAAAATTAAATTTTTATTTTTTTATTTTGTATCCATTTTTTATGGTTATTAGTTCGTCTCGATTTTAGAAAAATATAAAATGATGTTTAAAAACTAAAAAAAATTGAAGAAAACAAAAAATAAGTTGAAAACAATATTTTTTTTAAATTTTTTGATGTTTTAGTGAAGTTTTTTTAACTTTTGAACAAAATTTTATACCTTTTAGATTTCTTTCGTGAAGACAAATCAATAAACCATAAAATATGACGCAAAAATAATAAAGACAAAAAAAATTAAATAAAGACAAAAAATAAAAAATATTTAGTTTTAGTTAATTGTAAGGGTAATATAGTAATTTAAACACAAGAGGAATAAAGATTATATAATAGAAGGGTATTTCAGTAATTTTCTATAATAAGGATAAAAAAATGAGTTCACGAGACTAAAAGAGGGGTGTGAAAATTAATTTCCTAATAGTTAGTCCAAATATTTTTTCTAACATCTAACTCATTTTTTATTAAGCTAGTCATTTTGCCTCAAGGTCATTTGACGAGCTACATGTAGTTAGTCTATTTTCACTAAACAAATCTCAAATTCCTTTATTGATGTCTTTTTATTTGCACATTTCATCTCCAACACCTCTTTTTCACTAATTTTATCTTTTATTAACAAGCGATTTTTTTCATAGTTGTAAGTTAAGTTTTTTAATCAAATATTAATTATTGTTGGTGAAGGAGAGTTTTTTCATTTCCTCAATCTTTTTTTTTTTTTTACTTGTTTAGTAGCATATGTATATATTCATGCAGAGATGAAATATTAATTATAGATAATTTATCAAAATAATTTTTGAACTTTTTTTTTTAAAATAGGTTAAATTAACTTGGATGGATATCAAAAATCGAGAGTAGGATTTGAATATATACATACAAAAGTAAGTAAGCAAAGTAGAGATTGTCTTTTTTTTGTACTTTTGACTAGGTAAAATAAAAAGTAGAGGTACTTTTGACTAGATAAATAAAGAGTAAGGTTTGAGATGCTCTTAGTAGCTTTTTAAATTGTTTGGACTAAAAAAAATCTACTCATTTTGGTTATATTGTTCAAAATTAATGACGCTTTTTTGGTTTATGCATGATAAGAATATTGAGAGAGAGAAACGCAGCATATTATTGTGTATCAAATTAATGTACAAAAACTCTTATGTCACTACCCATCCCGTAAAGGTTAAGGCACATGACCGGCGATGAGTGAAACTCGTAAGACCTTCTAATAAATTAGTTTAAGAATTTTCTATCAACATATCTGATATCAAAGTGCGAAAATAAAATTTACTTCTAGAGTTCAGTGCATAAAATAAAGTGTAATAATATGACCTTTATAAGCGTACAAACTATGACTACGGCCCGAATTCCGATCGGTCAACAAAATAAATATTTCGACTAAGGTCATGTTAGATCAAATATGACAAGTCTAGAGATCACAAAAATAAACTTAAGTTCCAACACAACCTTACAAAATTTCAAGCATGATCAGCATCATTATCAAAACTTGTTGCGTCAACAGCTACATTAGCACTAGGCTAGTGTGAGTCTAGACATGAAAAGTTTACTAATTTTCTGTATTAACATAACCCGTATTCTTAAAATCAATTATAATCAAACGATAACACTATGTGATATGTGAATCCAACTTTTAGGCTTACGCTGTAACCATGCACATTTATCAAATGATAATATTATGTGACATATGAATCCAGTTTTTAGGCTTACGCTGTAACCACGTATAATTATTACTATTATGTGACGTATGAATCCAACTTTTAGGCTTACGCTGTAACCATGTGTAGCAACATTGTATGATCTATGACAATACTAGTAAATTAGGGAGCGACCCAAAATATATAGTCGGCGTGATATCACCCATTGGATTACCTGGTTAATAATCTCCACTCTTATTACTTCACCTCATCGCTAGAATCTTCATCTGCCCCCTAGCGGACGGGGCGCCGTATTGATCTCATAACCATGCCATAATATTTCAATATTTTCATGATGTCATGATTCTTTTTAAAGTATTAATATGTCATGCTCAGTCTACCATCAATACAACGCTTACTCACTTAATAACAAGGATTATACATCGAAGCAAAATGAATCATTCGTTTTCATTGTAAAATGCAAGTAAACAGGTCATATGCAAGACTCACCTGAAACTAGCCCGTACTTCCTTTATATTAACTCAGCCCGATAATCTCCAATTCCCTGATCTTTCATAATAAATAAATAAAAAATACTTATTGCCAATTATTCCTAAAAGTATATACTAACTTAGTGACTCAAGTCACGTAGTTGTTCGGACTCCTTGATTCGTAAGGGTAAAAAGTCTAATTTGGGTTCTAGGGTAAAGTGGTAATTTTATCCAAAATTAACAAGTGACCCCGAAAGCTTTCTCGGGATTCGGGACAAGTTTATTACTTAATTATTAGTCCTATTTGTATATACTAGGGCTCGAGTGACCCGCGTTCGATCGGTTTGGTCGTTGGTTATTTAAACCGAAAAAGGGTATTTTCGTAATTTTGCTATCCGGCATCCAAAAATACAACCGAGGCTGGACCCACATTATTTCAGTCCTTATTCACATTCAAAGTCTAATTCCATGGTCGGTCCGTTCGTGTGGTGATTTTAATGTCAATAGGCTAGAAAGTAAGTAAGGGTCGCATTTTGATAATTATACTCTCCGGTCTCCGAAACCCAGGATCGAGACTTGGCCCGCACATTATTTAACTCTAATTTCATTATAGTATAGTCAATTTTGCGATTCGAATAATGGATGTGGCAATCTAAGTGGGTACATCAATTGAGTTTCTAGAGAGAAACTCCAAAAATAATACTGTTTTTCGTGGCGTCTTGGGGATCGTTTTTTGTGAGTTACGTAGGTCTTGAGGAAAATCTAATCCATCTAAGTTAAATCATTGACGTTTTTATACAACTTTCATCTTTTAAGAAACGAATTTTGACCTTCCTAACATCAAGATCCAAGGGCCCGAAGTTGACAAAAAATCTGAGAAAGTCTGGAAAATAGTGTTCATCAAGGCCGCGAGTCATTTTCATTACATGATTTTAATGAGTTCAAGACGTCATAGAGCAAATCCATGCCGTCTATGTTTAAGATAAAATATTTATGTCAAACTTTCGTTTTTTGAAAAATGTAATTTAAGTACCAAAAAGTAAGATCTAAGTTTCCGAAGTTGGCAAAAAATCTAGAAAATCTGGAAAACAAAACAGTTTTCTCAAGGTCGCGAGTGACTTTCGTAGCACGATTTCTATGGGTTCCAATGGTCTGATGGTCGATCCATTCCGTCTAATTCGAAGTATAAGTGTCAAACTATGATTTCAAACAATAAAATCTAAATTAAACTATTTAAAACATTAAGATCTCACAACTCAAACTTACAAAAAAATATGCGTTTAGACCTTTTTTCTTGCTGGAAAACTTGGTGGCCGAAAATGGTGGCTTGGGCTGTGAATACGGCGGTCTAGACGGAACTCCGGTGTGTCCTAGTATAGATGGTGATGTAAAGGTAGCGGTGGTGTAGTGATAGAAGGTGGTGATGAAGGAAAAATTTAAAGAGAGGAAGATGGAGTAGAAGTAGGGGTGAAAATAGAAATAGAACTAATATTAGAAAAGGAGAGAGAGAGAGAGAGAGAGAGAGAGAGAGCTACGGGAGGGAGGAAAATTTGTGAGAAAAAATGCAAATTAGATGAGTTTACATGTATTTAAAGAATTTAGAAAAAAAAAGAATTAATACAAAATAAATGCAATATTAATGACGAGAGATTTACTCTCCTTGTATTGAGGAAAATGGGATTTGTTTTTGACTCGATGGATTTTCATCGGTCAAAGATTTAATCGCGTGCGCGAGTGTGAAATGCTACGCAATCCTCAAAAACTGTTCTGGTACCGATTTTTCGAAAAATATGAAAATGGACCAGGGAACTCAGAAAAATATGAGAATTATCATGGCGTGTTCGAAATTTTCATGTGATTGTTCGTTGTTAGGCTGACATCTCAAAACGTCCTAAAATTTAACGTTTCTAATGAACAAAGGTCCCGAAATCGAATTTTCTAAATCGAAGAATAAAAATAAAAATAAATTATGTGATAATCGTAATTATCCGTGCTATTTCTAAATTTAAATAATTAAATCGGGTTAGAGTATTACATCCTATATATAGGAGAGATAGAATTCTAGTTCTAAACAGATAATGGTACATAATCCTAATCCTAAACTAACCAAGGTAATCCTAATCCTAGACTAACTAGGGTACATTAACAGTCTCCCTCAAAGTCAATGAGGGTAAACATCAACCAACTTGAGTTTGGAAACAATAGCAAGGAAGTGACAAGTAGGATGAGCTTTTGTGAACATATCAGATGATTGATCAGTAGAGGAAATCGACTGGAAATGGACAGTATCACAAGTGACGTGTTGGCGAATGAAATGACAGTCAATCTCAATGTGTTTGGTACAATCATGAAAAATACATCATTGTGAACAATTTAAATAGCACTCTGATTGTCACAAAAGAGGGTAGTAGCTCCAGAGGGAGAAACGCCCATATTTGTAAGAAGCCAGCGAAGCCAAAGAAGCTCTTAAGTAATGTCGGCGAGAGCACGATATTCGGCTTCAATACTAGAGCGAGCAGTAAGAGTTTGTTTCTTGTTGTGCCAAGAAATAAGAGAATCGTCTAGAAAGAAGCAAAATCTCGTAGTAGAGCATCGATTAGTGGGATCACCAGCCCAATCAGCATCAAAAAAAGGCCAAAGCTGGAGAGAGAAATGAGCAAAATAGTGAAGTCCATGAAACAAGATGCCTTTGAGATATCGAAGAATTTGAATCAAAGCATCATAATGAGGTGTACGAGGAGCCATCATATACTAACTAACAATATGGACAACATATGCAAGGTCAGGGCGAGTAACAGTGAGATAGACAAAACAGCCGACCAATTGACGATACAGAGTAGCATCAGATAAGAGATTGCTATCAAGGGGTGTAAGGCATCGCTGAGGATCAAGTGGAACTGAGACAGTCTTGCAATCTGTAAGGCCAACACAAGTGAGAAGATCAGATGCATATTTAGCCTGTGAGAGAAAATAACCCGTAGAATCGTAGGAGATTTCAAGACTCAAGAAATAAGTGAGTGCACCAAGATTTTTCATCTCAAAATGGTAGTTAAGGAACTCCTTAAGGTGGTGAAGACCGGCCACATCATCACCAGTGATAATCATGCCATCCACATAAAGGAGAAGGAGAGTGCAGTCTTGAGCAGTGTTCCGTAAAAAAAAGCAGTATCATAAGAATTAGAAGTGAAGCCAAAATCCTGAATAGTGGAATTGAACTTGGCAAACCAAGCTCGAGGGGCCTGTTTAAACCCATGTAATGCACGCTGAAGTTTGCAAACCTTATTAGGGAAATAAGTAGACCCAAGGGGAGGTTGCATATAAACCTCCTCAAGAAGAACGCCATTAAGGAAATCATTTTTCACATCCATTTGATAAAGATTCCATTGGCGTGTGATAGCGATAACAATCAAGCTGCAGGCGAAGGTAAGATGAGCGACAGGAGCAAATGTCTCCTCATAATCATGTCATATTCTAGGGTGAAATCTTTGGAAACAAGGCGAGATTTGTAACGTTCAAGAGAACTATCAGAATGGATCTTGATTTTGTATAACCATTTACAGCCAATCGCAGTCTTGCCAGGAGGTAAATCAATAAGGTCTCAAGTATGAGTTTTGTCTAATGTCTGCAAGACAAAAATATTGAGAGAGAGAAACTCTGTATATTATTATGTATCAAATCAGTGCACAAAGGCTCCTATATATAGGAGAAATAGAGTTATAATTCTAAACAGATTAGGGTACATAATTCTAATCCTAAACTAACTGGGGTACATTAACAGTACAAAAGATAAATTTGTCATCTTGAGTTAAACAAAGAGAGCCTAAGTAAAGTTAGCTTTGAGGGCATTTACGTTATTATACTTCTAAATTTGAACAAAATTCCGCATTAAATGTAATAAACACACACCAAAAATATTTTAGTCCAAATGGATTTGATTTGATTAAGTTTTACCTAAGACAATATAATCTATTACTCATCATAGGCCAAATAAACACGGTAATATGATACTTCGTCTAGAAGTTAAAGTGATTTAAAAAATAATACAGTCATTCTTACATCAAATTCGACAGCAATAATAATTTTATCAACTCTGTCAGATTATCTATGCTAATAGATATACATCAAAAAGTAAAATATAATCAATTGAACAATATAGAAAATTATTATTTTAAACTTTTTAACAATGTAGAAATTTGGTCTAACAAAGCCATTCGACACCTACTACATTTATACTTTTATGTGTTTAGTTACAGGAAAGTTATAAGATTCACGTTTTTAATTTTTTAACCAAAATTGATTTTTTTTTCAAAATATATGTTGCAAAAAGATACAAAATTTTGCAATAATTTTATTTTTACACTAATTTTTTACACAATTAAACTACTAATTTTTAATTTTTCTATAAATTTTTTTTGCCAAATAAACATAGGGAAAATTGCGTTTTTTTTCTTTACTTAACTTTATTAAAGTTCTCTTAAAAATACTTATTTTACATTCATTTATTGACAAATGAAAAAAACAAAAACTCGATTATTAGTCCTCGTATCCCAAAAATGACAGTGACAATTAAAAAAACTCCCACCAGGCCTTGATTTCCATGCTGTCTCTATCCCCGAAATTTCTATGGTGAAAACGACACCATTTCAAAGACGAGAGCTAGTGGAGACACACCAAAATATGTGTTTAAAATTTTTTGTATTAATGCTATTTTTTTATTTATCAAGCTTTCCTAATGTTGATCAATTTTACGTTAAATTTTTTAGATTAATGTTGAAAAAAAATTTTAAAAGTAAAAAAAATTAATTAAAAATACCAACAAATTTACTAAAGACCATTTTTTGAAAAAAAAAAAACACTCGCTTTGCTGTTTTTAGTATATTTATCGCTGTTTTATCTGAATTCTTTTAACTTTAATTATTTATGATTTTGTATATTTTAAATTTTTATCGTTGAGATAAGTAAGAAATTGCAAAAAAAAAATAACGAAAATTATATGAAAAATTACAAAACATCAAATAGTATACACTATTTTTAATAAAAAAATAATTTAATCCAGTGTATAATTTTGAGCGTGTCAAGACTATTTTTCTTCGAAGATAGGGCCTCGTTTGGAAGAGGAATTTTCAGAACTAGAAAAAGAGATTTAGACCTCATTTGACTTGATTGGAGTATAGAATTATTAAAAAATTTGTAAGAAATAAGTTAGTATAGTCTGTCTGAATTAAATTAATTAAATTATTTATGAAATATTTGTCTTTCTTTGGCTTGAAAAAAAAATATAATAAAAAAATGATTCCTGAATCTTGAAAATAACATATACCCACAACTGATTGTAAAAAGAAAAAGTCTAGGAACAAAAATATTCCGGACACAAATTATTGAGGGCTCCACGTACATCCAACGATTACAAACACATCTGTATCTAGATACGTTCGAAACATCTTTGTTCCTAACATTACTTTAGTAAAAAAACATTTTCTTCCTTTTGCATCTTGCCCCAATCAGAATACACAGAGTCTTGTGCAGGGCCAGCCAAAGGTAAATTCCACAAGCCTTGAGACTCAGGCAATTTCCGGTGTGGAACAATAATTTCTTTTTGTGAATATAAAAAAATAGAAATTTATCAAAAAAAATTATTATTAATACTAAGTGGATAATTAAATTGAGGACAGACTTAGACAATTCAAATATTGAGAGCAATACTGGTTGTGCCGGGTCAAACCTTACGTAGACTAGCACCACCTCACCCAGTAATTTAATCCAATTAGGTGGAATTATTGGCCCTTGAATTCTACTATAATCTCAGTCCAAATACAGCCTTATTAAGTTTCTGGTCTTGGTCTTCGCTTGTCAAGACTTTGGGAGAATTTTCTACTTGCTATCGGAAAGAACGTTCCATCAGCGAGAATGAGTACGCGATCGGGTATTGCACGGGTAATTATTTAATAATTTTGGTGCATCGTCAAGTATTATTTAATATTTTATCTCATCACAAATACACGTAAAATTTATGCATTTTGTGCGGATATCATTTCTCTCGACTTGGTATTCTTCGACAAGTTCTTGATCAACAGACAAATGTATGTCCGGACCGGTTTTTTCGTGTTTAGTCGGGCTGACCTAATGAATGGTTATTGTTTGGGAACAAAAGAAGGTGTGTTCGGTTGAGTGTTTCTGAAACAATTTTTAGGAAAAAAAACTCTGAGATATTGTTTGGTATAAGTGTTTTAAAAAAAATCTGGGAGTTAAATTTTTTCGGTATTTTTGAGGGGTCTCTTTCTCTCTCTTCTTTTATAGAGAGATGAAATTATTTGGAAAAAAAATAAAAATATTTAAAAAGCTTTTTGTAGAAACTTGTTTGGGAAAGAATGAAACGAATAAAATTTGAGGGAGTCGTCAATCTTTCCTTCGTGAAATGCTACGTCTATCTTACATTTAGTTCTCACACGAAAGTTGGAAAGTAAAAGCAGGGACAACATTCAAACTCCGACTGAATAAACGAGTCAGGCTCTTTTATTTTTAGTGGAGTTTTTTCTCTTCGGGAAAATGTAATCTTGTGCGGGTATCTTTTATTAAAATTTATGTTGTTCTTTTCTTTGCCAAAACAGGAAACAACAACAACAACATTGATGCGATGACAAAAGATAACATATATAAAGACATAAGATATCTGTTGGTACATATTCTCTCATTTATCTGAACTCTCAGCTTTATCTTTCTCAAACTCTTTACCGCTTTCAGATTCAGGTTCAATTTGCTCGCCAATTTTAACTTCTTCACTCTCCTTCTTCTCCTCAATGAACTCAATTAAACCCTCCAACGCGATCGCAGCCTCCTCGCTCTTCATCAATTGTTCGGCTACTTCAGCCGGAGTCACTTTTTTCATCTCTAGCAATCCTTCGATCTTCGAAAAAAGATGGTGGTGGGAAATTTCAAGGTAATTCTTGGCAAGTGTTTTGAACCCATAAGGGGTGCAATAGGACATGTGGATGTGCTTATCCATCCGACCAGGTCGCAACAGTGCAGGGTCGAGCCGATCTTTGTGGTTAGTTGTGAAAATAATAATTCGCTCGTCCCCACAACTAGACCACAAGCCATCAATAAAATTAAGGAGTCCTGATAAGGTCACCTGCGATAGAGGGAGAATGGATCAGTTGGTACTAAATCAGTTCCTCTTCAAAATTGAACTACCTAGTACCTACAGCATGAGTTCGTTTGTACTAAAAAATTTGGCTTATGTCTAAATACATGTAGTTAGCATTGATTAATTATTAAGATCGGGAGAGTTAGCTCAATGGCTTTCTTCATAAATTGGCCTAATTTTTTTTGAATTATTATTTTATATTTTTATTTAAAAAATATACATTTGCTAGTTTTTACTTGAATTTTTTGTAATCTGATAGTTCGTCTCGACGAGAGATATTAGAAAAATAAAAGAATATAAATACAAAATTAAGAATATTTAAAAAGATAAAAATAATTATTTTTGTTTTTAATAAATATTTTAAAATTTATCATACTTTTTAATTTTAAAATTCATCTCTTAAAGACAAATCAATAATCTGTAAAAATTTAATACCACAAAAGCCGAGGGAAAAAAAATGAAACAAAGATACAAAAATTAATAGAGAGATAAAGCTTACTCTAGCTACTTTGTCATGTCGGTGAGGATCCTTAGCGGCAGCCTTTGCCATCCGATCATGCAATTCAATGGAGCAATCAATATCCTCCACCACCAAAATTGATTGATTCGCCGTCGAAATCAATAAATTCCTCAGCTCCGAATTACTCGTAATATCAGTCAACTCCAAATCATAAACATCAAAATTCAAGTAATTCGCCATAGCCGCAATCAAGCTCGATTTTCCTGTCCCAGGGGGCCCAAACAGCAAATAACCCCTCTTCCACGCCTTCCCAACTCGTCGATAGAAGTCCTTCCTCTTCACAAACCTCTGCAAATCCTCCATGACATCTTCCTTCACGTCTGATTCCATCGCCAAAGCGTCGAAGGTTGCTGGATGGTCCAGATTCACGGATTGCCATGGGTTCCTTCTCGGACCCCCCACAATCCGTTCGTTCTTCGGGTTCTTTAGGGTCCAAAGCTTCGGTGTTTTTTGATATTCTTTTATGGCTTTTGATTTCTCTAATATGTAAGGCAAGTACTCGTTAATTACCTATAAAAAATACAAATACATACCTTCAGTGATGATTATTAAGGAAAAATGCTAAATACTAATCAATTTTTTGTTTTAGCATGCAAAAAACAAATGTATCCAAATGATAAAAATATAAATATTTCGGACACATCTGAATACATAATTATATTTTTTAAGAATTTTAAATTCATTTAACAATTCTTAATAGATTTATGTCGGAATATATCCAAAACACATGTCTTCTTAGACTTTTGTGTATTTAGAAGGCGTTAAATTTGAAAATACCATGTCCTTGATACTGCTGTGGAAAACGAGTTCAAAGATACGGGCCTCTGTTTGATAAATTGAGCCGGAATAAGAATCTTCGGGACTCGAAACGTACTTGCCCGGAATACGTTGGCAAACAAATCGCCACTTGATCTGAAACCCACCAAAGGAATCGATGAGCTCTTCGTCTCTCTCCATTGACACCCTGATTTGCTTTTCCTTTTCGTATTTCGAAACTCTGAACCGTCTGGTGTCGGGGGTGATGATGGTTCCGAGGTATATCTCGGCGGACTGGAAGATGTGGTTGGGGTACATTCCGTCGAACTCGTCGATGATTAGGGTGAGTTGGTTGGTGATTTTGCTGACGAATCCCCGGAATTTGACGGCGAGATAGTGTTGGAGTTCAGTGGGGATAACGTCCTTGGCGACGGAGCGGACCACCATGGCGGTGCCAACGGCGGAGGCGGCGGCTGAGATTACTGTTTTTAGTTTGGGCATTCGGGTGGCTGACGACATGGTTGGTTGTGGGTTTGGTCTGATGATTTTAGGGAGAGCTCTTAGTGGAGTTTTGGGTTTGTTTTTGGAAACTGTTTTTGGGTCTGCAATCAATGGACTGTGGAAGAAGGCATTTATATTGGTGTTTCTAGTTTTTGGTAAATTACACTGACCTTCCCTGAGGCTTCTGACAAATACCATGAGCTCCCTAAGATTTTTAAAATTACTCTACCCTCCCCTGATGCATCTGTCTTCTTATTTTTTGAGAATTACCGTGACCTGTGGTTGTGTTTGTGTCCAAATTCGTATGCATTGCATGCTATGTTGAGGTTTATTATTGCTTTCATGTGTCTTTTTGTTGTTTTCTAATCATGGGCATAACTCTTAAAGTTTGATTGTTTAGTGGTAACATTTAAATAAAATTATTTTCATCAAGAAAAAAGTATTTGACCAAAATAATAATTTTTATGGTTTGACTATTTGAGCATGATTTTAATTTTGTTCTGAGTTTTGATTTCTGATTTTGTAGCGGTTGATGAAACATCGATCCATGCAATTTCAACATCTTCTAACTCATTTTTACTTTACTTTCTAATTTATTTGTTATTTTTTTAAGAATACAGTTTAAGATATCCATGAGTGCAAAAAAAAAAATATTAGTTAGTTTCTTTATTGTATATTAACAAGTTAAAATATTACCAAATTCTTTTAGTAGTCGCTAACTAAATTTGAAAGACAATTATGAAAGTAGATTGTTTGAATTGACTTCGATTTGTTGTAATTAAAAGTTTATCAAGAGTATTGATTTCACTTGCAGTAACGATTTTGATAATTGTCTTAGGCATACATAATTTAGATTTGACGATTGGTTTGTGAGGAATTAGTTTTGGATTAATTTAACATGTGCATTTAGATTGCCTTTGTACTTTTCGTGAGGAATCGGTTTTGAATTAATTTAGCGTGTGTTGTTGGATGGTCATGATTGATTCGACTTCTCATTATAACTGGCTTTATGGTTGGATGGTCATTGCAATATTTACTAAATTTAAGGAGTATTTTCTTTCTAATTTTGTTTTATACTTCTCAAGGTTGTTAACTTTGAAAATCATTCAAATTCGGTTGAGTTGTTGAATCCTATGGCAGTAGTGGTCAGTAGTAACTTTTTAGGTTGCCACTAATCATGTAGCTATGTGCCTTTAGGTATTGGCATTTTCTAGTTTACTGTTTAATCGGCAAGATTTGGTATACTCATTTTTGTCGAATATTTGTAAAAATTTTAATTTTCAATCAAGTGCATTTAGGCCGTATGGGCAACCCACTAGCTTGTGTGTGTGTGTGTGTGTGTGTGTGTCTCTCTC
>JABCMJ010035257.1:0-21731 GCA_014822125.1 Arbutus unedo | reverse complement strand
AGGAAAATGAATCAAAATCAAAATCTAATATAATTACACTCTTAATCCTATATAAACACATAACTTAACAATAAGAAAATAACCCTTACTAGGAAGTACCATCTATTTTATTTGGTAGACATTCTTTCTGTGTTCTGTTGTGTTTTTATTCTTTCTCAAGGGTTTACATGTCCTTTTATTAGGTATGAGGCGTGCATGGATGTAACAGATAGCGATCACAAGCCTGTCCGTTGCATATTAAGCCTTGAGATTGCTCGAGTAGACGAGTCAATAAGAAGACAAGAGTTTGGAGAAATAACTGGATCTAACCAAAACATCAGGTGTATGCTTGAAGAACTATGCAAGGTTCCGGAAACTATTGTTAGTACAAACAACATAATTCTTCAGAACCAAGACACATCTGTTCTGCGGATTACCAATAAATGTGGGAAAGACAATGCTCTTTTTGAAATAATATGTGAAGGTCAGTCCACCATTAAGGAGGATGGCCAAGCATCCAATCATTGTCCAAGAGGTTCTTTTGGCTTTCCTAGATGGCTTGAGGTAATCTCCAGATCTTTAATTGATAATGAATGCTATTCCATGATAGTATGGGGGATCTTGAGATAGCAACCTGTTGATTTGGTTTGATAAAAATTTGATACTTCCACTTCGACTAGTTCATTATTGGGCTCAGAACATTCTGTGTTTGTAGTGTTACACTTCAACCTTGAAAGAACCTGCCAGCTTAAGTCTCTCCAACATTTAATGAGGAACCGGGTTATGTTCTTACTGGGAACCAAAAAAAACAATATGGCTATAAGATCTGGAGAGGGGAAACATGGTCCATTTCAGCATCAGTATGTCAATTGTTTTGGGTTGTTTAGATGTTTATATTTAAGACGTGGCTAAGGGAAAATTAATTTAGTATATCACCTCCAGTCCACAAGATTACTGATCACACTGAACTTTCTTTCCTAAACCCCCCCATCCTCCCCCACCCCCCCAAAAAAAAAAAAAAAAAAAATTTTGAAAAAATTTGCTTTTTCTTTTCAATCCCATGTGGTCACTTGACTCACTTTGTTTCTCTGCCCCTATTGGTTCAGAGAGCTACGCTCAATTAATAAATACTGTTCATCAATCCAACCATCCTAATATCAATCCGCTTTCCTTTATAGTGTAAGCAAACTTTCTCCTTTTTTAATTTGACCTTCCGTTCTTTTTTCTTTCACTTGCATCTGTCTCTTTTTCTCCCCCTAGCCCTAACTTCACATCAACTATTTGTTCTCTATTTGAAACCTATATTGCTACCTACCTCTTGAGTAAATGATTTTGAAGATAGGAAGTGCAATTAATTATTTCACTTTGAATTTCATTTTAATTCTCTTGTAACTATTATCTTGTTCATCACTACTATATTCTCTGGAAGATAAAAGGTACAAGTCGGAACTTGTCTTTGGAATCTCTGATTGCCAGGTCATTTGGTGATTTGAAAGATACGGAGTACACCAATGGTCATTTCACATCAAATTATGGTCAAGCTTTTTGGGGAAATGTAAACTTTGTAAACCGAAACAAAAACAGGATCAATGGGATAGCCTTGGAAATCAAACAACCAAAACTGCAGGGCAAAGCTCACCAACAAAACAAACCTAACACAAATCAAGCTTAAGACAACACAACCAGATACATCAACTCGGTAAAACCAAAATTCGCGTAGGCATTAGTTTCTAAAGGGCTCTGAGTGAGACCCCAGTTAGAGCAGATCACAATATTCTGTGCAGGAGGAGAAACATTCCTCCCAGAACGAAGGCAGGATTTGATGTCATCCATTATCCTCTTTGTAAGCCCACTGCTATCCATGCCCTCCTGAAATATCTTGCAGTTTCTTTCACTGCATATATGATACACAGCAGCAGCAAAGGCCAGCTTTAACACTGTGACGTTGGCTGAGTTCCCATTAAAGTTTGAGATTCCCCGTGCAATTTCATTCCGCAGCCTCATTGGAGGTGCAAAGACACTACATCTGTTCAGAATCTTCCTCCCCAGACGACTTGAGAATTGGCACTCAAAAAATAAGTGCTGGTGAGATTCAAAGCATACAAAGCAAAGAACCTTTTCCCTGTCATTGGCGACTCCCCAACTTGCTAATCTATCTCTAGGAGATAATCGGCCTTAGAAGGCTAGCCATTGGATGAATGCCCACCTAGGAGTATGGTGCTGAAACCAAACTAACTTGTGCTAAGACACTTCAGGATCTACACTCCTTATAGCACTCCATGCATGATGTTGCTGTGCAGTCACCATGTTTGAATTGCATTCTCAGCATTCATATTGAGAACCAATGTATGGGGGTGTTTCTGCTTGATTTCCTGGGTAACAGAATTTCTGCCATAGGCCATGTCCAGGAACTGTTTTCAATGATTGTGCTCACTTAGCTTTTAATCTGCCCAAGTGTACACAATCCTCTCGCCAAACCTTTGATACAAAGTCCGTGCCAGTTAGCAGAGATACTGTTGCCTAGGATTGTCCTTACGAACCTTTGGCCTGTACTTCTAAACTTGAAACTTTTTTTTTCTGTCCAAGAGGAATCTGGGGGAAAGTCCATAAAGTTAGTGATTTTTTACCACATAAACATGACTCCATTTCACCCATATCTGCTTTTTACTAACTACCCATAGATGCCTCATCATAAAGGCCTTGTTCTAGTCCATCAAAGATATGAATCCCAAACCCCCTTCTTTGTTGAGAGAGCAAATTGAGCTCCAATTGAGTTTTGCCCCAGAATTTTTCATCTCTACACCTGTCTATAAAATAGCACTCAACATACCCTCCACTTCCTTGAGAAGTTTTTGTGGACACAGAAAATTTCATTCCTGTTGTGATCACAGGAACCCCTAAATAGTTGACTGGGAAAGCTGCCACTGGAATACCCAAGATCTCCTGTAAAGGAGCTTTTGTTATCCTCACTCACTGAAAAGAATAAAGCACTTCTATCAAAACTTTATTGAAGACCTAAGAAGCTGTGGAAATCTTTCAATGTTTCATCAACAATCCTAAAAGTAGTGGCATCAGAACCATAAAGGATAAACATATCATCAGGCAAAATAAGGTGAGACAGGTTGATTCTTTCACACGTATCGGTGTGTTTGTTAGCGGTCAAAGAATGATCCATTGCTTATCACCTCGGATATGGCTATTCAGGTTATCATATCCAGGGTTTGTTTATTCTTTGGACACCGTATATACTATTTTATCCGTCTGGAGGGGGATAACCCTCTCCTTATCCATATCTTGTCCCCCTTTTATATCTCTTTCTATTTATGGAAAATTAGTGAGAAGGATAAATCTGGGGTAATTTGACTCATTAAGTCTGAACTAATTTGATTTTTAAGTTAGGCTCCATTGTTTTAAAAGTGTTGATAGTTAGGATCTACTCTTTTAAAAGTGTTAATTGGTTAGGTTCTTTGGTTGACAAAATTACCTTTATTACAAAGTTAATAAATTTTAACAAATCTTGAAGTCTTCACGATCTTTTGGTACACCAACGTTTTTGTAACTTTTTATTTTGCAACTATTTTTTATTGATTATTGATTCGTCTCAATAAAAATTTCAAGAAAATAAAAATATGTTCAAAAATTTAAAAAATCAAAAAATAAGTCAAAACATAGTTTTTTCCTCAAAACATAGTTTTTTGTAATTTTTTATTTTTCCTCAAATTTTATTGATTATTGGTTCATCTTGATAAGAAATTTCAAAAAAATTAAAAATTATGTTCAAAAATTAAAAAACAAATTAGAAAATATGAAAAATAAGTCAAAACATGGTTTTCTCAATGATTATCGCGGCTTTTGTCTTCTCAGTCTCTTATTAATTATATGTAAATCGATAATACTTGAATTTTACTATTATATCAACGTAATAGTATGTAGAATATATTAACTCTGTATGAATGAGATAGGAGTCATCAGATAAAGTTATCTGATAACATTTTGACATAGTTAAAACGCAATAATAAATTAAAACAGATAAGGTGATCTGTTGTATGTATTTATGCATAACGTATTAACAAATAATGTTATATGTTTTAGTTTTATCTCTGTATCTCTGCATAATAGTGAAAACACAATAATAAACCAAAACAGATAAGGTTATTTGTTGTAATTTGTTATATGTATCTCTGTATAAGATAATATCAGATGATATTATTTGTTGTAATCTTCATGTCTTTAACAGAAATAAAGACATTGGCAACAATTAGAATAGATAATGTTATTTGTGTTTTTGTTCTTTATGTCTCTAACAGATAATTTTATTTGTTTTGCAATTTTCATATCTTTAACAGATAACTTATTTATTTGCAATTTTTATGTCATGATATTGTTATCTAATTATTTTTTTGTCCTTATTTGAATTTTTTTTATATTTTTTTGTTTTGCGTTAATTTTTTTTAATGGTTATTGGTTCGTTTCGACAAGAGATTCATGGAAATATATTTCATCTTTAGTGATTTTGTTTTTAAATTTTGGACATAATTCTATACTTTTTAGATTTCTGTTGTCGAGATGAATATCCACAAAAAACTAATGTAAAAATAACAAATGCAAAAAAAATGAATAAAAACAAAAAAATTTACTATGGTGTATAGTAAGCGTATTTTTGTCCAATTTGATACAATGGACTTTAAGAATTAAGACTTATTTTCATGGATTGATGGTATTAAAAATTGTCCACCGAAGACTTATAGCATAAAGATCCTTCTATTTATGCAAATGTTATTATTAATTACAAGAATTCTATTCACCCTACTCATATCTACAATATCCTCTTTTCTCAAAAAATAATCAAACAAACCCTTTATAATTCACCCTTCTATAATAAATCTCCCCTTCTACCATATCTCCCTCTCACTACATCCACTATATCCGTTTCAAAATTTTGAAAGTTAACAAACTGGTCAAGGGTGATATGTAGATCTAAAAGAGGAGAGAGAGCTTCCATTACGATAAAGAAACAGTAAGGAGATATAGGGAACCCCTGCCTTAGCCCTTTCTTGCCTCGAAAGTAGCCTGTAGCTCCCCATGCTAAGGATAGAGAATTTAGCTGAGCTGATTTATTCCCTTATCCACTTTATAAAGAGCTCCTGAAAATCCAAGAACACCATGGCATCAAAAAAAAAAAATCACAGTCTATCGAGTCACAGGCTTTCATCAGATCAAATTTCATAGCACCATAATGTCTATGATACCCACTAACTAGCTCTTGCATCAGTAGAACATTATTCATTGTGGACCTCCCCTTGACAAAAGCAGATTGGTCGGGGTTAATGCTTGGAAGGATACCTTGAAGCCTGCCTGCTAGGACTTTTGTGATACATGTGTAGCTAACAACACAGCAAGCTATTGGCCTAAAATCCTTGACAGTGGATGGGGAAGCAAGTTTAGGGACAAGAGTAACTGCTGTAGAGTTCCATATCCCTAGTAACTGCCCACTCGAAAAAAGTACTTAATTTCTACTATAAAATCCTTACCCACCCTATCCCAGTTGTCTGTAGAAAGCAGGTTAAAACCATCAGGCCTAGGAGCCTTGTTCTTTCTAATGAATTTCAGAGCTGCTATAATTTCAGCTTTGAAAACTGGTTTGATTAGATCCTCCCTCTTTCCAGGGGCATCTTGTGTTTAATAGCCATAGATGCTTTGGTGCCCATTTTCAAATCAAAACTAGATCCCAGAGATTTCTGATAATACCCCAGCACTATCAGTCACAACATCCTTACTCGTTCCCTCCTTCATAGGTACCATGTCAGACTTGTCTCCTCACACAGGCTGAATGGACAGTGTTCATCAGTGTCCAAAGATCTTGCAGTGCATACATTTGAGAGATTTCCTCAGATACCTGAGTTTGCTTTATAACTCAGCCCTTTGCTCATCAGAATTCTAGGGGCACATTATGGAGTTGCACTGACAAAGGAATTATTTGGATGTGTTCTTTTCAAGTCTCATATGAGTGTGCAACCTTTTCAGTCTGCAGAACCAGCATTTTGAAACCAAAATACCAGGACCCAGCTTCCAGAAGTATGACCAATCTTCCATCATGTTCAAATAGAAGGAAGAACCCATGGTCATTGGCCCTAGTACCCTTCAAACCTTACTTAGCCCATGTCTCCACAGCTATATTCCCAACAGCCAGAAAAAGGGAGTTTCTTATCAATGAATTAAGCAACAAGACAGTTCTTCCACTTTCCTTTACCCAGGTCCTCAACCTCACTGGGTGGAGTCACCAAAACCCTGTTACCATCCACACAGGCGAGACAAATTCCGATTCATATGCCTATGTTCTTCATCATTCAGAAAACCAGTCTCTCCTTCCAAGAGACGTTGACCCTACAAGTTTTAATCCTATCACTAGAATTTCCTTGCACAACTTGGGTTTTTTCCCGATCTGCCAGAATCTTTTGTCAATGTGCGTTCTCTCTCTAGCTATCTTTAATTTGTTTCACTAGAGAGCTTTCCATCAGATTAGGTTGAATATGATCACTATTAATGACAGTAGCTCGTTCCAATTGATTCATTATACTCATCTAGGGCTCGATTGTGAACCATGAAGTTTCAGACTTAGGGGTCATTGTGCTGTATTTTCGCAACACAAGAAGTATTAAGTTCCAGAGTTTCAGATTGAGCAGATTCAATTGCTGTAGAACATGTGTTATGCATTTGAAAGTTATTAACAGATTTTGCGTCACGCAAAGGATTTTTAGCTGACAATAATATGGGGAAATCATATAGGTCCATCATCAATCAGTATTCAGAGATGCAAAATCAACATCCACGACAGGAAGAGAACGAAGAGTTGGCTGAATTAAACAGATAAATCAAACTCGTACACTCCTGCCAAATTTCCCCACAGAATTCTGGTAACTGTTGTGAGAGACAAAGACAAATTATTTAGGGCTTGATTAACCCTAACAAACATATTGTTGATATAGAGAGAGTATACAAAGAGATAAACTGCAATATTACTCATACATAAAATCCTAACACTCCCCCTAAAGTTGGGAAGTAGATGTTATAGAGGTTAGCATGTTACATAGTAATCCCAAATGTTGTTTGTTCAACGTTTAGCTAAATATGTCAGCTAAACAAAAGGAATAGCTTCCGTACCACTATCCACCTTTTCTCGAACAAAGTGGCAATCTAGCTCAACGTTCTTAGTCCTCTCATGGAAAACGAGATTATACGCAAGTTGACCTGCCGTTTGATTATCACACTACATTATTTGGGCAATTATATACCAAAGTCCATTTTCTGTGGATGGGATTGCACCCAAACAATCTCACGTGTAGTGTGAGCCATGACTTTGTATTTTGCATGTGCAATAGACCTTGCTACAAATGTTTGCTTGTTGCTCTTCCAAGTAACAACCGTAGGCATATAAATTTCTAACCTATCGCAAACCCCTATGGTCTGCAAGGCCTGAAAAGTATGGCACAATATTTGGCCAATCAATATTGCCAAGTATGTATAGGTGTCAAGTCAAACTTACATGTAGCGGGCCTATCACATGGTGCCATGTGTGAAAATAATGCAGTTTGCAGTTTGTCAGGTTTGGCCAATCATATTAATCACTTGGCTGTATGGACATCATATTTATCTTCACATATAACTATCCTTCTCAAATACTATAAAGAGAGTTAGAAATAATAATTATCTTGTTTAAGTTAAATAAAGAGATAGTTAGCGAGGTAAATATGAGTAGTTTAAGTTTATTCTTGACTCTCCATCTCACATCCCATAGATTGGCTACCATCTCATTGTACTCTAGCTTCCATATGTTAGTGAGCTTTGAGGATGAAAGTTGCGAAAGCCCTTTAGAACTTCTCAAGTTAAAGCCATTTAGAATTCCTCAAGTTTATTTTAAAGCAAGACACTTGTTCATATTTAAGCTTCAATTTTTTGAAGAAAATTCAAGTCTTCTATGTAACTCCTAGAGAAGATTTCGCCGGTTGATTCGGGGTCAAGCTGTCAAGCCCTAGATTCAACTTTCAACGAGATGAATCAGGCGATTTATTTATTTTTTATCCGAAATTACATCAGATATTGTAATCGTATTTTTCTTGAATTAATTTTGTTCATTATTTTGTCTTTATTTATTTTGTCTATATTTTCAGACTCAAAATTTTGTTGTTGCAATAAGATTTCGACCAAGGAAGACACAACATCCAGTAGTAGATCTTTTATCAGATAGTCCAATTGGCAATGGCCTTACCATGCAAATGGCCATTGGCATGGTGCTGTTGTAATGACAAATCTCTAAGTGAAAGAGAAAAGTAAATAGGATGAAGATTGTACATCTGGCGCAATATTTATTACCAAAATACAACTCATGAGCCTGATGCCACACAAGTTTCACAGTAGCCAAGAAGATAGATACCACTATTTGCGTTTACATAACAGTCCATATACGAATCCGAATCTGGGCAATCTCTAGCTTTCCAATATTTGGAATGTGGGGGGTGGGGTGTATTTGTTTCATCAGTCAGGAAAGTAGTGCTTCTTATCCAAAATATACAACCTTAGCCCAGGGTGGTAATTTGTTTCCATTTAAATGGTTTAGACATCATATCCAGAGACCAAGAATAAAAAATCAAGTTGTAACAGTGCAAGCCTTCGTGAACAAATTAGCCAAACATCAGCAGGGGCAACCAAGGAGACACAACCAACTCAATAAACAACGCCAGCATATTTTGAGAGGATACAGAGGAAAGGCAAAAATAACTCTCACTAACAGAAAAACATATAACTCCTAACAATAACTAATCACAGCAAATTTTGGTCTCCTTCTATAGGAAGTATTGTTGAGTTCATTTCTCCTCCCATATTCTTGTTTTCTTAATCATCGCTCATCTTCAAGCTTCTATTAATAACCTTGACTCCTTCCTCATTAATTATGAAACTAAGACCTTGCTATTTTGCTGAGACAAGAAATACTATACTCCACCCAACTCAACTCAACTCAACTCAATCCTTGACCCAATTATTTGCGGTTGGCTACATGGGTCCATTTCTTTTGGACTTCTAGTTGTTATCTCATGAATTTGGTTTCTTTTTTAGATTGATATAAATATGATCTGGAATGTTGCCTTGCTTTAATCTAAATCAAATTTTTGTTTTTTGTAAACTACTATCTCAGTAGTTTGTTGTTTTTGGTTTGTCTTGTAAACAGGTCAATCCAGCAGCTGGAATAATCAAACCAGGTCATATTGCAGAGATATCAGTTCATCTTGAAGAATTCCACACCCTAGAAGAATTTGTCGATGGCGTCCCACAAAACTGGTGGTGTGAAGATGCCAGAGACAAGGAAGTTATGTTAGTGGTCAAAGTGCGTGGCACGCACTCAGCCGAGAGTGGAAGTCACCGAATTCGTGTGCGTCACAGCTTCTCAGGCAAGATTACTAGGCGGACAGATAATAATAACAACAGTTCTGGAAATATCCCAGCAAATCTCCTTCGTCGGTCTGATTATCAGAGACTTGGCAGTTCCTCTGATGTAGTTGACCAACTAAGAAATCTTCATACTCCTTGAAACATACTGCAGAAACCAATGTGCTGGTCGGTATTTGGAAGGGTACATAGTTTGACATGCCGAATGGTCATCTACATGAGGATCTGAGTTCCATGCAGTTGCTCTTTAAGCATGCGTTTAAAGACAATGCTGCGAGTCTCGTTGAGTTGTTTGAGTTGATCTGGTTGTACTTCAGGACTTCTATTGTCAGCGGTATCTGGAGCAAAAATAAAATAAAATTGAAGGGTTCTAGCAGCTGAAGTGTTTGACCAATTACATTTAATCTATGTTAGCTATCATGTCAGCGGAATAAGTAGGTTTGTTACGTTTAATCATTTATCTGAATATATTGTATATAGAAAAACTCAAGGAAAAAATAGTAGGGCAGGGTTTGACCCATCTCTTCTCCCTCTGCAAGTTAAATCTGCTTTGTTTCTCCTTCTGTTATAGTAGAATTATGAATTTTGACTGCCTTCACAGAGATGGAAAGACGAGAGAAATAAGGCATGTTATTGTGGGGAGTTTGTTTTTCTTTGATTATGTTAGGGGCATGTCCCTAACATAGATATCTGTGTAATTTTGGTTTTTGGATGACCTCTTGTCATCCTGTTGGTGTTGGGGCTCAGGTGATAGATTATAGGCCATTGTGTCAGGGTGTCAACTTGGTCGAGATGTGGGTTTTTGGGGGGTGAGGCCTTATGCATGTTCTCCTTTTAATACTTGTAACTATTTTTGAAAGATTAATAAATTTTTTTGCTAATAAAAAAATAATTTGTGTTGTTTTAAATTGATTTCAGCTTTTAAATATTTCATTACTACGTTCTTCAAAAAATGTAACTTCAAGTTTTTGTCTTTCCAGTGCATTTGGATATTAACGAATTGGACTCGATATTGAAAGATCCTACTGTGGCTAAGTAGATGTAATAATTCTAAGCAGGAAAAGGTGAGTGGGATGTACTCTATACTCTGATCACCAAATCCGGCTGGGCAGAGTAGCGTTACTTGGTGCACTGGCTTGAATCAGTCGGAATCTATATTTTTTAGGTCGAGACCAATTTAAAACTTTGCTTTAAAGGGTGTCCGAATGTAAGACCAATATTAACTTAAGAAGGGTTATGTGTCTCGCAAACGAATAATTCTATTCACACATTAAGTTGTATACATACTGGTCTCATCCAAGTTTTGACACTTGAAAACTTACAAGGAAGCAAATCGCTAATCACTAATCACTAATTTTAAGTATTAATCACCAAACCAAACTCTTTTGAGTTTAAACTAATATTATATCATTATATTAGGT
The DNA here is from genome assembly GCA_014822125.1 of Arbutus unedo. NCBI lineage: Eukaryota > Viridiplantae > Streptophyta > Magnoliopsida > Ericales > Ericaceae > Arbutus > Arbutus unedo. The sequence goes on along the minus strand of JABCMJ010035257.1, from coordinate 10,890 downwards.
AAATTCCGCTAACCTCCCTTGAAGTTTCTACTAAATACAAAGACCCCCATTAAGGTTTTGAAAAATGCACCAACATCTCGTGCATTACAAATTATTTAACATATTTTTTCCTCCCAATAAGTTTCTACACACACCTTTAGTTTTAGTTGATAAAAGACTAAAACGCTCCTCTAAACTCTTCTTTATCTCTCTTTTTGTACATAGTTAGTCAATTTATGTGTGTATAAAAATATATTCTAGAGAGAGAGAGAGATTCTGTGTAAAAAAAAAAAAAGAAATTTTAAAACTAGAACTTAAAATGTTAAAATCAAGTTAGACTTGAGTTATATTTTAATAAAAAAATTTAAAATTAAAACTTAAACCGAAATAATAATTTAATTAAATTTGTACAAATAAATATGCATTATTCAGTTTACCTGCCTATACATACACAACATTTTTGATTATTTACCTGCCTAGGGGCAAAGCGATTTTTTGTACCCAAACTTTCCAAAACTCTCTGAGGTTTCACAGAAGGGTCTTTTGTTAGCATTTGTAATAATCAGGGTCAGCCTGCGTCGGCACAAGCATCCTGCCAGCCGTGACTACCCTTCTCATATTTTTAAAACTAGCTGCCACATGAGCATATCTCACCTCAACATCGGCAAAAAAAACCCTTGTCATAGTTTTTGTGTCCACCTCATCAATGTGCTGCTGATGGCTACTTAGGTCTCATGACATCCACGCTTGCAACACGGAAAAATGTATCAAGCTCCCTAATCGACTAGCCATAGTTTGGCTCCAATTCTCCCTTGTCCGGTGACCCTTTGAGCGGGAGAAAGTTATGAACGTCGTCCAAATGTTTCTCGCAAGTGTTTTAATCAAACTAGGAAATTAATAGGGTCTCACAGGAATTAATAAATTTGTCACTTGAGGAGGATGTTAACCAAGTAAAACGAGAAGAGGTCTTGAGAAATCAGTTCCTAGAGTTAAGGAGCACATGGGCCAAACAGGGACAGCATTACGAGTAGTGCTGCAAGTGGAAATGACACGTGGCAAACACAAGAGTGTTCGTAGCAAGATTGGATCGACCAGAAGGGCTGAAAAGTAGGGGACAGTTTACTAACGGCTAGTGGATTGAGGAGAGCTTATAAATACAAGGCCAGACCGTTCTAAGCAAGGGGTCCAGCACCAACCACCATATCAGCTATTCAGCTTTTTTATCATTTACCTATTCAGCTTTGTCTTTTCTTTCAAATTAGTTAAGAAAATTTTATTTATTTTGAGTATCACACCTATCATATTTAGGTAGAAGAACCGTCGTGGTTGAATTTCATCGCTTTCTATTTATTCAATACAAGTTTATCCAGTTTAATTTCATGTTAAGCCTAGTTAATTTTCATTAGAAATTAGAAGTCTTCTTAATTGAGACAAAACCCGAACCAACACTTCCTCAACTTCCTTTAGGCCGTACATAGCGCCTGAGGAAGTCAGATTAGTAGCGCAATATCTTCATCACTCGGAGCAAGTCTAACTCCTAGCACGCCCTCGCACCCACGTCCACGCACGTGTCAACTGTCGCAAGTATGTGCTCCCTTCTATCGCGCGTGTGTGATTTTACGAGAGCAACATATTTTTTGGCACGTCCGGTGGGACCAGTGAAGATTTGCTAGGTAAAAATGGCTGAAAAGCGACAATGGAGGAATTCCACTATTGGAGGAGATGTTTCTCCTGACGGGACAAGTATGTAGTCCCTGCCACCACCTATAATCTAGGCATCTCAAGGAGATTTGCTGGAGTTGGTAGGCGGGATGAGAGAATACATCGCCAACGCCAACCTGGAGATGTCACAGGGTTTGTCACATTGCTTGTCAGAAAATCTTTCATGTCCGCTACAGGAGATGAAGGATTTGCAGGATAACCTAGCCATGGCCATCAAGGAGATGACGACCACATTAGGTAACACATTGGCCCTCCTTAGGAATCCAGGAGGTATTGAAGCAACAAAAGGGCCAAGAGCTCCTACCACTCAGGTACCCTGATGAAGTTCTAAGGGTCCTCTTCTAACTCCCCTATTCAGCTAGGGGGGCATGTTGGAGAGATGGCAAGAGGCCTTCTCATTTGAGGCAGGCCGAATGAAGGAAGAGAACCTTTTGGCCTAGTTCAAAGGGAACTCCCACCCTTTCACGGCCAGCCTCAAGGGGGATGGAGAGAAAATAACCCTCTGTACACGGGAGGCGGACAAGGGGGGCAAGGAGGTAATTTTCTGCCTCAAGGTGCCCAAGAGATTTTGAACCGGAATCAAATAATTGATTTAATCTAGGATCAATTCGTAGGGAGGCCAGTTTATCGCAAGCCATATCCAAAGGCTGTAGATAGAATTTACGAGTTCTCTAGGGGGTACAAGGTCCTTGATTTTACCTTGTTTTTAGGAGAAGCCAATCACTCTACGGTGGAATGCATAGCTCGTTTTATGGTGCAATGTAGAGAAATTGGATATAGTGAGTTCCTCAAGCTAAGATTGTTTGCTAACTCTTTGACAGGAATAGCATTCTCATGGTATATCAGTTTGACCCCAAACTCAGTCTATTCTTGGGCTCAGATGGAGAAGATATTCCACTAACAATTTTATAGGAGTGAGTCAGAGGTTACTTTGGAAGATTTTTGGCAAATTTGTCTAGGATTAGCAAACTCTTGGAAAATCTGTGGAGGCCTATGTTGCTCATTTTAAAAGGGCCAGGTTCAAGGCCACGTAGTAATCCCAGAGACAGAATACATACGTTTGGCCCAGAACGGCCTAGATTTTGAGCTCCAAAGAAGTTTGATGGCTCTGGATTCAGGGATCTCTTTGATTTGAATGCCAGAGCCATCCGGTATGAGCAAATTTTGTTGGAGGTATAGGATAGGAGGAATGCTTCAAAAGGTACCTACTATAGGGACCCTAATTATCAGGTGGCGATAACGGAATCAAAACTTCCTCAGGAGATAGTAGTGGCAGAAATCATCAACCAGAGGCCGTATGTCTGCAAGGTCTTTGTCAAGGTAGAACCCACTGAAACGCAAAGATCATTGGCTTCTCCTAAGCCATCCAGAGCATATACCTTTGACATAACCAAGGCGAAGGATATTTTTTACCACTGATGGCGGATAAGATGTTCCGTTTTACGGCGGGAGATAAAATACCTCCCGTAGAAGAAATCAAGGGCAAGGAGTACTGCAAGTACCATAATTCCTGGAATCATACTACTAACAATTGTATCACATTTAAGAATGAAGTTCAAGATAGAATTGAAAAAGAGGAATTCAAGTTTTCCGACAAGGAGAAGGTTGTGATGGGAATGGATTGCGATCCATTTCTAATGGAGTTCGCGTCTAATATGGTTTTCATAGATTTGAAGGGAGCACCGAGAACGGCCCCCCGAGAAAGACTTTATTTGGGAGGTACCCCCATCACAAGGGGACCTTGGAGGAAACCAAAATCATCTAGGAGGTCGTCCTTTACCTCAGACGAAAGTAGCCAATGGGAGTTGAATAGGAGGAGATCCATCTTTCCAAGTAAGACAGACCACCATTGCAAAGAATTTGGATAGGACGTCCCAAAGAAAGATCGGTTGAAAAGTGTGATAATCAAAAGGAAAAGGGAAGAGATAATTTCCCCTACAAACCGTCGAAGAAGGAGTGACAAAATATCAGTTTTCAACGACTACGGCCTGTAGGGGCCGAAGTCAAAAGAAGCATGGCAAATCTAAGGATTACAGCCCTGGTGGAAAGAAAACCAAGGGTTGTGAAACCACCTATCCCAATTGATAACCAATGGGCAAAGGTAAGACATTCCAAAATTTCCTTTACCTGAAGCTGCAATTTCGAAATCGTAGAAGAGAAGACTTCAGAGGAGAAGGCAGGCTGCAAGGCTTGCTGAAGAATGAGGGATTGATCAAACCCAGAAGAAAGCAGAGACTACGTCTCCTTTGAAGAGGAAATCCAGGCTAGAATATCAAACTAAAATGAAAGAGATACAATCTCCTGTTGAAACATGAAAAAGTCTGCTATTAAGGCCTAAGCCTTTGACACCCACAATCAAGGAAGACGCACATGCTAAGACAAACAAGGGGGGCAAGTTGGAACAAGAGCTGGTAGCGAAGTCAGAAGAACCCTTTTCACTAGTAAGTTTATGTTCTCCATCTAAAATCTCCTACAATATGGTGTTTGTGCTCCCAGAAGCTTTCATGGCCAAACATGGACAACCGTCCTTTTTGCTAGGAGATGTGGATGACAAAGGGCTAGCCCTAGAAATTGTGAAAGAACCTGTGGAGGAAGAAGAAGGGCCATCTTTGATTATCGTGAAGGAGGAAACCACAGTCAATAAAGGACGGCCTATATCCCCTGCCAGTATAATTTTTGAGCGGCCAGAGTTGCAGACGGTCCAATAAATACGGCCTCTATACATTACTGGACACCTCGATGGAGTCCCAGTGAATAGGCTATTGGTGGATAATGGATCTGCTGCCAATCTTATGCCTAAAACTCTGCTGATGAAGCTAGGTAAAAGCGAAAAGGATCTCATTCCTTCCAGTGCCAGCATGTCAAACTTTGAAGGAGGAGTGACCACATGATAGGGGATCATCATTATGAATCTTACCGTGGGTAACAAAACACTCACTACCCCATTCTTTGTGATTAATTCACGATCAACTTATAATTTATTGCTTCGAAGAGATTGGAATCATGCCTGCCTAGCAATCCCTCTACTTTACATCAGTGCTTGATTTTCTGGAATGAAAACGACGTGAAAATTTTTTGGCAGACAAGAGGCCTTTCTTGGCCCCTACCAACCATGCTAAGGCCAAATTGTATGACGCAGAAATCAGCCTGGTAAAAGTAACAAGAATAGACAAAACAAGACAGCCTAAGCCCATCACACTATCCAACAAGACCTCCATAGAAGAGCTCAAGGCTATGTATAAGGATATGATCGATCCCTCATCATAGAGGTGAACGGGCCGATCACTCCTATCATTCAAGCATTAACAAATGGATCTGAGGCTAATGGCAAATGAACAAGTCATGGCCATAGAGGCCATGATGGCCAGCTTGACTGCTTATCTGACTAAAAAAAGGTTAATGAGTTTACATGAAGAAGAGGAGATATCGGTTAATACAGCCAAATAATGTTTGAGGAAGACCAACCCCAGGAGGAAGCTATACAATGGGAGGAGTTGGGCATTGCACCTACAAAATTGGACGATATGATAGCGGAGGTCCAGGACCTTTTGGAATAAGTAAATTTGTGGACAAAAGAAGATCCCAAGCCCGTGTTTATCAACCAGCATCTTCCATTGGAGGTTAAGGTTCAACTATCCATATTCTTCATCAATATAAAGATTGTTTCACCTGGAAGTATGAGGAAATGCTAGGATTATCCCAAAAGTTGGTGGAACACAAATTACCAATCAAAGAAGGATTCAGGCCATTTAAACAACCACCGAGGAGGATGTCAACAGAGGTAACGTTTCCTGTTAAAGAAGAGATCGAACACCTCAAAGTTGATTTTATTAGAACGGCCTGATATGTGGAGTGGATTTCATATATTTTTCCTATGATCAAGAAGAATGGAAAGATATAGATATGCATTGATTTTCGCAGCCTATATATGGCATCTCCTAAGAATGAATACCCCATGTCAATAGCAGATCGCCTAGTCGACGAAGCAACCAAACATAAGGTTCTAACATTTATGGATGGCCACTCCGGATACAACGAGATCATGATTGCAAAAGAGGACGTTCATAAGATGGCGTTTCGATGCCCAGGAGCATTAAGGGCCTTTGAATGGGTAGTCATGCCATTCGGCCTAAAGAATGCAGGCACTACGTACTAGAGGGCCATGAACGCCATTTTCACGACTTCATAGGCGTTTTATGGAGATTTACATCGATGATGTCGTGATTAAATCGGAATCATTTCAAGACCACCTTATAGATTTAAGGAAGGGCTTGCAAAGGATAAGGAAGTATGAGCCGAGGATGAATCCTTTAAAATGTGCCTTCAGAGTTTCAGCAGGCAATTTCTTGGGTTTCCTAGTTCACACAAGAGGAATAGAAGTAGATAAGAACAAGGCCAAAGCCATTCTGGAAGCTAGGCCTCCTACTTGCAAGAAGGAACTGCAAAGTCTCCTAGGATCTTTGAGCTTTCTCAGGAGATTCATTTCAAATTTGGCAGGAAAAGTCCAAGTCTTTTCAAAATTGCTGAAGTTGAAGAAGAAAGAAGAGTTTAGATGGGATCCTCAGCATCAATAGGCCTTTGAAAAAATCAAGAGGTATTTGTCCAAGCCTCATGTACTTACCCCTTCGATAAAGAATAAAACTTTAAGGCTTTACATCTCGGCCACTGAGTTATCTATTGGTGTTCTTTTAGCACAAATAAATGAGCAGGGCAGAGAGCAAGCTATCTATTATCTTAGTAGCATATTAACACCTGTAGATGGCAGATACTCTCCTGTTGAGAAATTATGTTTAGCTCTGTACTTTGTTGCAATAAAATTAAGGCACTACATGTTGCTAGTGTTAGTGTATGTGGTTTGCAAAATTGACTTGATTAAGTATCTCATTTCTTGGCCATTCCTAAAAGGCCGTATTAGAAAAAGTTCATTAGCACTTATGGAATTTTATTTTCAATATTTACCATAAAAGGCTGTCAAAGACCAGGCCTTTGCTGATTTCCTTTCTGATCATCCTTGTTTGGAAATTGGAGAAGAAACTAAAAATGGTCTGGCTATATGTAATTCTTACTACAAACTATGGACATTACTATTTGACAGCTCCAAGACGGAAATAACTTCGGGTTGTGGGATAATCATCATATCTCCAGTAGGGATCAAAACCTAGTTATCATTTCAGTTTGACTTTAAATGTACAAACAATCAGGCCGAATATGAAGGAGTAATCATCGGCCTAGAAATCTTACAAGAAATGGAGGCCTCAACAGTAAAGCTGATAGGCGATTTCCAATTGGTAGTAAACCATTTGGCAGTGGTTTACCATTGTCATAGCGAGGAACTGGCTCCTTATTATATGGCGGCCAAACAATTGATGGAAGAATCTGATGATACAATCATCTCCCACATTTCTTGAAGATTTAATACTGAAACAAATGAGTTGGCCCAAGTAGCCACTGGCGTTAGAATCCCTGAGGGTTGGTATGAAAGAACTGTAACCATTCAAAAGAAATACCTCCCATCAGTATGGAGAAGAGAATTCTCTATGGAAGCCTTTACTCTGGAATTAATGGAGACAGAAGATTGGAGATATCCAAATTTATCTTTCCTATTGAAGGAGCCAACAAGAAAACAAAAGAAGGGCAATTCAATATGTCCTTATTGAAGGAGAACTCTACAAGAAGAGTATGGAGGCTGACTTGCTCCTTAGATGCATTGGACCATAGGAAGCTCTCAAAGTGATAGCTAAAGTGCATGAAGAAATTATGGTGCACGTCAAGCTGGGAGAAAGATGAGATGGCGAATAAGAAGATATGGATACTATTAGCCATCCATTTTGAAATATTGCATCACATATGCTCAAGGATGCCAACCTTGCCAGGCACACGGCCCAGTCCAAAGAGCACCAGCCATGGACCTTCAGGCTGTGGTCAAGTCTTGGCCATTTAGAGGATGGGCTTTGGATCTCATTGTTAAGATTTTTCCCTCTTCATCCAAGAGGCACTCTTATATCATTGTGGCCACTGACTACTTCACTAAATGGGCTGAGGCAATCCCTATGAAAGCAGTAAACCAAGAGAATATTATCACCATGGTAAAGGAAAGGATCATTGATCGATTCGGCATTCCACAACATCTGGTGGCCGATAGGAGAACAGTCTTTTTTGGGGACAGAATCAAGGCTGTTATGGCACAATTTAGGATCAAAATGTCACATTCAACTCCTTATTACACCCAAGAAAACGGCCAAGTAGAAGGAACAAATAAGATCCTATAGGGGATTATTGAACAAATGGTGAATGACAAACCAAGAACATTGCATGAAATGCTCTCAGACATGCTATGGGCCTACAGAACTTCCAGATGTACAGCTACAAGGTTAACACCCTATATGCTAACATACAGCCATGATGCGGTGTTACCTATGGAAGTAACAATGTGATCAATCAGGTTTGCCTATCAAAATAATTTATCGCCAGCCGAATATTCATAAGCCATGTTAATGGAAATGGAAGATCTTGATGAAATAAGGCCTACAGCGTTAGACCATTTGATCATCCAAAAATAGAAAGTGGCCAGAGCATACGACAAAAGGGTGAAGAAAAAACATTTCAGCAAAAGATACTTAATATAGAAGGCCATTCTCTCCTTGGGATCCAAAAATCCTAAAATGGGCAAATGGTCACCTTCTTGGGAAGGTCCATTTCAAATAACAACCTGTCAGAAGAAAGGAGTATATACACTGCAAGACATAGAAGGAGAAACACATGCAAATCTAGTCAACGGTAAATACTTAAAAGCGTATCACCCAACCATACGGGAAACCCATGGGACCCCGCTCATATAGCCAACAAAAGCAAGAATTAGTGAGAGAGAGAGAGAGAGAGAGAGAGAGAGAGAGATGAAAAGTCAAAGTTACAACAAAGAAGACAAAGTAGTCTTAAGCTGGTCCCAGACCATGTTCAGGTTAACAACTTGACTCTCAGCTTCTAACATCTTTTCTTCCAATAAGCGAGCATCATTAGCCAGAGTTTCATGCTCAATAAAGGTAGGGGAAGCTTGACAAGCAAGAGAAGTTTTCTCAGCCTAGATAGAGGCAAGAACAACCTCTTTATCATGAAGTTCCTAGCGAAGGCGCTCAATCTCCCCTATTAGCTTGGTCTCCTTAGAATGCATAGCCTTGTAATCAGCCAAGTTTTGGGATAATTGATCCTCAAGTTGAGAGAATTGAGCCAGCCTCCCCTGGATCTGAGCAAGATCACGCCGTCTTTGATCAAAAGTAGCAAAAAGAGGAGAACTTTGCTCATGAACGGCTTCAAATTTAGCTTTAGCATCAACGTCAAGTTGAGAAGAGGAAATGATCAATAAAAGAGCATTTCGAAAACCAACAAGATGCCTAGGATGAATAAGCACTTGCAGGGGGCATTGGAAAGATTGCCTCAACTGATCCTTGACCTTTTCAATATCCAAATTAGTTACAGAGGCACCAATAACCCAGAAGTGCTACTAGTCAATTTGGTCTTGCAAGGTACTACTTTTCTTTCTCTCATAAGATGCATAAAATCAGCCACAAGCAACTTCAGAGGATGCTGGTTGGTCGCCTCTTCTGAACAAGCAAGGGTGGGAATACTTTCTCCTGTAGCAAATAGTCAAAATCAATGGAAGGTACAAGCAAGAAGCCCAGAAAAAAAGAAAAGAACCACACATACTGTTGGAGGAGAGACAACCGCAAAGTTAGATCCCACAATAGGATCAACAGGACTATCAGAGGGGATTGTATGCGTAGATTCTTCATCTTTTTCCTCATCTTCTTCCTTAGAAGTTTTAATCACATGGGCCCTTCTTCGAATGAGGGTCAGGAGAAACTCATGGATCCAATACAATGGGTGTAGTAGCAGTGGTGAGAGGTTGATCACCTGACTTAGGAATTTCATCTAAGTGAGCACTCTAACGAGTTCTTTTAACTACCTATAAGAGAATGCCCAATAAGCAGGGGAACATGAAACCAACATCCAAAAAATTAGGAGAAGTACCTACTGAAAGTGTACATGTGTTTTGATGATGTTTGATATTGATTTGATGACGCATAGTAAGCTCAAGATGAATATAAGTGATGATTCGATATATGCATCAGACTTAAATTGGATGATTCGTAGAATTGAAATATGATGGATTATGTTGAAAGAGTTCAGCTAAGAAATAAAAAGACAATGAGATGCAGTATCTCAGGACTGAGCAAGTATGTGTCATCTGGAAGTCCATCCGGCTTCCTATCCGGTAGTCAGTCTAGAAAGCCAGCCAGAAAGCCGTGAAGAAATCTGACAAGCAATCCGACAGATTTGATAACAGAATAAGCAACGGTCTGATTGTATTTCTCCCTATGACTTCTCAGGAATACTGTATACCTTTTTTAGGAGAATCCTTAATTGATTAATCTATCATTAATTTGAAATATCTTAATATATTTCTTGGATTCATAGCCATTAGGTTTTAACGGGGAAAACATTGACTGCTGCAATGGAAAGATTTATTTCAGGACCAAATCAGCTTATGATGGCTGAATATTTCAATTGGAAGATTTCAAAAGTGATGAGATGCTATAGCTTGATTTAAAATACATATGGGAGGCAAACAAAAAGATGACTGAAGAAGCTACAACGTTGAGAATAAATAGAACAAACAGAGCTTTGAAAATACTCACTGTTCATCCTCCTCCTCAGAGAAGTCTTTCACTTGTAGATTACTTTAAATTCTGACTATTGAGCTTACACTTGTATATCCACTTGGATAAATCCACACACCACAAATTCCACCTTGTGAGAGAGTGAACCAAAATTCATTGTGATTCAGTTAGGAGTTTTTGGTCACCATATATTTTTTAGTTGTGGTATTGTTCGTGATTGGTCTTCATCATTGTAAACCTAGCACTAGTCTGCATGTACTAGTTGCTCGGTGATCTTGAAGGAAGCTTGGTCTGCGTGTACCAAGAAATAGCTCTAGTCTGCATGTACTAGGAGCAAAGAGAGTTTGTGATTATGGTCAGTGTACCAAGACATCGAGCCGGTTTGCGTGCATCGGTTAGATTTGATGTAAAGAGGAGTTGGCCTCATAATTCAACATTGTGTAAGTACTGGATCATAATGGATATCGGTGATTGTTCAAGGGAACGTCACCGAAGAGTGGACTAAGCATATCGC
>JABCMJ010035255.1:0-49321 GCA_014822125.1 Arbutus unedo | reverse complement strand
AGCTTCATTTCTTTCAATCCAAGATAAATGAAACTCTCTCTAACCTTTAATCTATGCCATTGATCTGTATTAAGCTCCACGGAGCTTTGAGAAAAACAAAACTTAGTACTATATTTTATAGAAGATGATCGTAGCACTGGTGCCTTGATTTTGTTAGCACTAGTTCTTTTCCTTGCAGTACTTTACATTGTTACGTATTTTCATAGGTGCATCGGTGCCTCATTTTTTGTCGCACCAGTGCCTTACCCTTGCAGTACATTCTATTTTGCATGTAAATTTGACTTAGCACCAGTGCCTTGATTTTGTTAGCACCGATGCCTTACTTCTCTGTATCTCAGTAGTTGCCTATGGATTGACTTAGAACCGGTGCCTCATTTTTGGTAGCACCGGTGCCTCTGTTGTGAAATCTAGACACTCAGTTTCTGACATAGACTTGTTGAGTCAGTGCTTATTCTATGGCAGTACACTTATTTTCATTAAATAAAATTAAAGTAAAGAAATTCCTTATTTTATCAGTTGAAATTCCTCCCATTATTTCCAAATGGGAGGTACTTCTTTATTTTCATTAAATAAAATTAAAGTCTAGCAACTCAACATCAGAAAATCACCCTAAATTGTGCGTTTGAGACGTATGAATATACCATTGTGCTTAAAAAAAATCAAGGAATTATTTTCAAAACTTTTTATTCCTTAAATCGAAACTTTGAAAATTCAACTTTTTCTATACTTGGAAAAAATTTCAGATAGCAAAATTTTTTTAAAAAATAAGAACATCGTCTCAATTCTTACGTAATGACTACAACACCTATAATCAAGCTCAGATTATCATATTGAGACTTTAGGTATCATATATCATTATGAGTTGATATCTTATCTAAGGGCTAGCATGCTAGGAGTTTTCTTGCGAGATGAAATCATGTGATTATTGCTTATGTGCCCATAGCTAACTTTATTGTATCATCTTGTTCATTTGATAAAACTTGCATCTCCAACACATCATCATGCTGTCATGAATCTAGTTGTTTGAACGAAAGTTAGATGGAGTCAATGAGGAACGTTTGAGGCTAGTAGAAACGACCCAAGGTTTTGACATGAGTCATGAAAAGTCACAAGCTTTTTAACGAAAATCGAGAATTTGATAAACTCTTATATTTGGTGACTCGAGTTTTGACTTACTCGTTAGGGAGACATGTTAGGATGTCTTTAGCCGATATTTGAATTTTAGCCGAACTACGTCTATTACCACCGGGCGGTGTCTTGGAGCCGAGTCGGTCACGTCTCATGTATTAAGCCAAGTTATATCGCAAGCCGATTATGTTCATAAGCCGTGTCGTGTCTTTTCAAAAATAAAACGTAGTTGAAGGGGAGGAGTCAGATATTTTCTAAGTTAAGGCACGACATACGGGAGACATAATGTTGGGAGCATAACGGTTGGGAGTATGGGATACGAGAACCGATATTTGGTTACACTAGCGTTGAATACGAGGTCAGCGTAGGGGTTGGGACCATATTGGTCGGGAACACCATGACACCAGTTTGGAAATAAAATTTTGATGACAGGCAACGCTTGTGTCAACCCGAACTTTGAATTTTGAAAGAAATTTTTGGACACTTGTGAACATTGGCGGACACTTATAGATATTGGTCGGATATGTGTGTCAAAAACTTAGAAACAAGTCATAGGATTTGACTTAAAGATATATTGTCGACATTTCATTTATTTACTACACTTACTTGTTTGATGCTTCCGCTTACTGTTTAACATGATTATGTCGAACTCTGAGTATATTTCTCTATTCATAATACTTGATTAACTGCTCATAATATCTTCTTGGTCATGCGTCATACGATCCATTGCATAAATTTGGGATTAAGGATAGTTTTATTTGTTGAGCGTTAATCGCTCATCTAGTGCAATTTCTCTGCCCCTAGCCTTTCATGCTAGGTGTCGAATATGACGTTGTTGAGCCCGTTTATCTAGATACCAACGGCAGTACTTTAGAGGAGGATGTCGTAGCCTTGTGGTTCACCTAAATTTATTTTGAGCTTTTAATTTTAAATCTTTAATGTAATTTCCTTTAAATTAGATGATGTAACCAAACCATATTTTGACTAATAAATGGAAATGTAGTTGACTTTTGATAAATTATTTTAAATTAACGTCTCCAAAATTCGGGACATTATAGATAATGATGATGAGATTTAATAAAGAAGAAAAACAAGAAGCAAGTAGTGATTCAACATACCTTTAGTCTCTAAGTCGATCTTCAAAATTTGATGCTAAAGGTGTTTGAGAGAGATTTGTGTTAAAATCATTGTTACATACTCCCTCCGTCCCAATTTATTTGTCCATTTTAGAAATTTCAACTTATTAAGGGAACATAATCATTACTCTTCAAAGTTTTAACTTTCCAAAAATACCCTTAACTTTTTAAGCATTAAATGAGAGTGCGCATTTTTCAAAGTGTAATTTTTAAGTAAAGGAGGGGCATTAAGGTAACTTTCACAAGTCAACTTTAAAAATGAACAAACATTTTGGGACATTTAAAAGTCAAAAAGTAGACAACCAAACCGAGACAGAGGGAGTATTAAATAATGATGATGAGATTTAATTAAGAAGAAAAACAAGAAGCAAGTAGTGAGTCAACGTACCTCTAGACTCCAAGTTGATCTTCAAAATTTGATGCTAAAGGCGTTTGATTTTACATCGTAATGCTATATAATGTTATATACACTTTGAAACTATGTAGGTTATGTTCAAGTTTCTGTACATAACAAGTAACTTATAATATTTATCTTATTAATATTTATTTTTTGAAGGGTATAGTTGAGTTACAAATATGAGTCACAACCTCACTTTACTTTCCTTTAATTTCTTTCTATTTTTTGAGGTGAAGTCGTGTGCTTAAATTAACTGTACTCTCATCTTCTCATTTTCCTCCACACTGCTCACTTTTCTTCTTAAAATACAATCCAAATATAAAACCTACTTTCAAATCTCTCACTTCCCTTCCAAATCACTCAATCCAACTGTAAATGCAAATTTACAAAATGAATCAATTTAATATGTAAACTAAACTATTTTTTAGGCATTTAGGTCCATTTGGGTTATGGTAATTATTTGATTATTAGATTATGTTGCTCCAAGTAAAACTTAATTTAGTCAAATATGTTTAGATTAAATTTTTTTTGGTGTATGTTGATCGCATTTAATATAGGGTTTTGTTTGAATCATGACGTATAATGACAGAAATGCTCTTGAAGCTAACTCTAATTAGACTCCCTTTGTTTGACTCAGGAGGACAATTTTGTCTTCTAGACAAGCAAGAATCCTTCCTTAATCTTGAACAATTTAGCCCAAATGGGTAGAAATGTTTTAGTTCAAATAATCCAATAAAGTCAACAATTTCCTTTGGCCGCCGTAGTAATTATCAAATTATGCTATACAAAGTAGAACTTAATCTAGTTCAATCCATTTGGACTAAATTATGTGGTGTGTTTTGACCGAATTTAATGCATAATTTTATTTGACTTTATAGGATAAATAACAGAATTGCCCTCTAGCATGACTCTAGTTGGAACAATCTAGCCCAAATGGTAGCTGACGATGCCGAAAAATGGACGGCTAACTTTTGAGCTCGGTGAGGGTACCACAAGAGTTTGATCGACTGATCTAAGAGTTCCGCGAGGGTTTTTGCAAAATAAGTCCAAGGGCCAGGGGGTGTTCCCAGGCATGGACCCTCTGACGATCAAGTCAGTCGACGTGTATGGTGCTCTGTTTTTTGAGAATGGGAGAGTATGCGTGTACCTTTTAGGTGACAATGAATGTCCTATTTATAGGGCATGTGATGGAGAAATTAGAAAAATTAACTTTCGAATAGGGGGAGACATCTTCTCCTTAATTAGTGCTGATGACTATGCTCATCAGATCATCTCCTTGATTCGTGTTGATAATGAGATTATCTCCCTGATTTAAGCACATGATTGTGCTCATGAATGGAATACCGCGGAGCTTCCTTAAGTCACCCGAGTCCTTTATGGTATATTCCTAAGTGGCTCCCAAAAATACCTCGGAGACTATGTATAGTCTGATCCGACTAGCTGCTGAACTCTGCTCGACTGGAGACCTCTTGGGTCTAATCTGACCTGTCACTGAACTATGCATAGCACGGGGACCTCATGGGTCTAATTTGATCAGTTTTGAATCTTTGCTTGGCATTCTGACCTCATGGTTCTAAGCCAGCTGGTGTCAAATTTTCGCTCAGCTTGGAGACCTCTTGGGTTCGATCGAACCGGCAACTGATCTTTGCTTAACATGGGGACCTCATGAGTCTGATTCATCCAATTTTGAATTTTTTCTCAGCTTGGAAACCTCTTGGGTTCAATCTAACCGGCAACTAATCTTTGCTCAGCGTGAGGACCTCATGGGTCTGATCCAGCCAGTGTCGTCTTTCTTACTCGGCTAGGAGACCTCTTGGGTCATACCCAACCGGATTGCACTCTGCACGGTTTTGGGACCTCATGGGTCTGTTTCAACCCAGTGTCGAATTTCTTGCTTGGTTGGGAGGCCTCCTGGGTTTTACCCAATCAGCAGTTGCATTTCGCACGGTTCGTGGTCCTCATGGGTTTGATTCGACCTTTTAAGTTATTTTTAGCTGCTCCAACAATGTTAGCAAGCATAATGCATATATTCATTTATATAGAGAAATAGAGAGAGAGCGGAAGAGAGTGACTTTTCTTCCACTTTTATGGGCAGTCGGCCAAAATTTTTTTTTTTTGGTCGGTCAACCTATTTTTTTCTATTTGGCCGGCCTATTGTTTCTTGGGAGTGGTCGGGCTACTTCTCTTGGGCGTGGCGGTCAACCAACTCTTCTGTTTTCGGCCAACTGACTTGTGACCTCTCTTTTTGTTAGGGATCGATTCCCGAGACCCAATGATGAACGCGTACAGTTTATACAACAAAAAATTATGAAACCCTACTAGGCGAAACTAGGGTTCATACTTTCGAGATCTGTCTGATTTGATCTCGATTATCTTTGCAGTTTGATACTAATCGAACTATGAGTAGGGCTAGAATGATCGTCCTCGACTGACCTCGAGATCTTCTACCGTAATCCTATTGCACCTTGATCACGTACCGAGGGTGGGCTCAAAACATGATCTCTTTGCCTTCACAGAAATTCTCTCAATAATTCGAGTATCGAGTTCTCTATGACCTAGAAGGTATAATGGTGTATATATAGGCAACGATAGGGACACCTAGGAGAAATATGGCTGGGCTTCCTATATAATCCGGGATTTCTAGTCCAGTCCGGATTAATTCCGAATTATATAAATTATAATTCATACTACTACAAAATTATAATTGTATTTTCCTCCCATAACTCAAAATTATATTTCGAGCCCCATGTTATTAAATGCTTATTTATCTCTCCACGTTAAGATTACAGATATCCGTTGATTAAAATAAATTATTGATAATTTATTTAATCAACATCTATAAAATTCCTTGAGACCGTCCACTTAACTTATTCATTATGTCGGATACTAATATCCACCTGCATGGTTTGACATAATCGAAACTTATAAACTTCCTCAAGAGGATATCATCAATCCCAATAAAAGGACGTGGATTCCATTAATAATTAATAGTTGTCATACACTTAATATTGTGACCCAACTCATCGAGACTATTGGCCCACAAGGCCTCACTCTATAATGAATCAAAGTCAACAACATTAAATATACACATCGATTAATTATCTTTGGATTAAGAGTACAAGCATACATAATAACCATGAGGTGTAAATTGTATTATATCGTCAGTATAAATACAATTACCTCAAAGTGGTCCTATTCAATACACACAAAGTTTACTAACATAGTGAGTTAAAACTATACTATTTTTAGTAGTCAAGACAGACCTATTAAAACACTGTGTTACAGTCCTACTGGTGGTATGTCCAATTCCACCTAAGACTGTGAACCAAAAATTTATATTCTACAAGAACTGATAATCTGATCCTCTGTGTGTAAGCCAAACTCTACACACTAGATTATCTACTATGTGGAATAAGAGACACTCATGCACAATATGATAAGATATAATGCAAACATTTGCCTATAAAAATTCTCATCAAGAAAGGAATAATTATTTAAATAATTCAAACAAATATTAATCCATAAAGTTATGGTTTTTAGTATAAAATCCTAACACTTTTATCTAGAAAGAACTATGTGGAAGGGAGTATGCTCAAATTTTCATTCATAATTTTTTCTCTTCGTACTCCAATCTGACGGGTAATCAAGTCGTACATTGATTGGTCAAAGCAAGTTTAAAACATGTGATAAATGGTAAATGCACAATTTCCACCACTATTTCTACCTTCCTTTCCTCTTGCCAATCAAGATGGCTCTTTTTTTATTTGTGTTTCTTTGATTTTTGCTCCTTGCTTCATTACCAGTCTAGGTCAATTGTCGTCTACCATATAGAGTGTTAAACGCATGCCAAAAAGAACAATAATCGTGGGGGTTAATTTCAATCAATTTCATTCAGCCCGATCTTGGGCTTGATGGGATCTCGTGACTTGGACTTGTAACTTGGGGAGGAGATACCCAAAGTTTTCAAAAAATTTATCTTCGCTAGTGGCAAGAATCGAATCCACAAAAATGGATGCTCCTAAAAATGCAAGCTCTTAAGTTTCCATAAAAATGACCATTGCCTAGATTGTGAGGCTGTCGAATCTGGTTGGGCAGTAAATCCCAGTATTATGGTGACATGACAACTCAATTATTTGTATAATGGACAATAAGTCACTACTTCAAATATATTAGTACTCTAATAAGTTTAGTGAAGTTGAGGATTCCACCCGGTTTTGATGTTCTCTATCTTATGTTGAATCTCACACATTGATTGGCGTCGAGGCCCTCAATATTTCTTAAGTTTAGCGCTTAGTGAGTCTAGTTAAGCATGCATAGATTGTAGAAAGACTTTGAATATTAAAGCCAAAATAAGTATGCGAGTCTTATCTTATAGACAGATGTGTAGAACTGGCAACCCTTCCCCGCCAGACCTGACTTGGTGGTAATTGTCGTTTTCGGTTGATCGGTTGAATTTATATAGGTGAGAATGTTGTTCCCACAAATGATGCCAAACTGATGGTGTCGAAAAATAGATGATTGACTTTTAAGCTCAACAAGGGTACTGCAAGGGTTTAACCAATTCATCCAAGAGTTCCGCGAGGGTTCCTGCAAAACAAGTCTAAGGGCCGGGGTGTACCCGGTCATAGATCCTCCGACGATCAAGTCAGTCGGGGTGTATGGCACTCTGTATTTTGAGAATGAGAGAGTATGCATGTACCTTTTAGGTGACAATGGATGTCCTATTTATAGGGCATGTGATGGAGAAATTAGGAGAATTAACTTCCGAATAGGGGGAGATATCTTCTCATTGATTAGTGCCGACGATTATGCTCATCAGATCATCTCCTTGATTGGTGCTGATGATCGGATTATCTCTTGGATTTAAGCATATGATTGTGCTCGTAAATAAAATACCGCGGAGCTTCCTTAAGTTGCTCGGGTCCTTTATGGTATATTTACGAGTGGTTCCCGGCCGATTGGAGTGGGAATTTGTCGATCAACATTTATGCTTGCTCGGTCAGTTGGCTCCGTCAATTGGTTTCACGCTGAACCTCAAGGTGCCGATCTGTGTAGAATCTGATCGGACTTTGTATACAATTTTACTCATCAGTAGCTAGTAGGCCAACAATTGAGAGCTATTATGTTTTTTATTTTCACGGTGTACTCTTGCTGCATGGTACAAACTAAAGCACAAAATCTTATTTTATATAAAACAATTGAGTTCAAATGAGCATACATTTTTAAAAATAAAATAGCCAATAAATTAATAATTTAATTTGGCCAAACAAAGTCTCTTTTAATTTTTTATTAGAAAGTACAAATAATAATAATGACTCAACCGCATCAGCTATTATATCTTTTGAGATAGACGGTAGTGGTGAAGTCCATGAATCTATTTTAAAAAAATTATGAGATATATGGGTCTCGATTTGATTTTTCTATCTTACTTACCCAAAATAATCCCTACATTCATAGTGCTGAGTTTTAAAATTACGAATATAATGGAAAGTATAAATTTTTTTACGAAAACCTGATGAGCATAATAGTCCCTCGATCGGTCAAGTTTTGCACTCTTGAACAAATAACTTGCACATTAAAAATTCTTGACTTGCACTTTGAGACAGGTTAACTTGCACCGTGAAATTTCCTGATGGTTATAAAATGTGTATGATTATCATATTTTTGAAAATTACTTTCCTAAAAATTATGTTTTGATAATTTTAAAACTATGAACTAGAATTATTTTGAGTCAATATGGATGTTAAATCATTAACACTTCTGATTTATCTAAATAAATCATTAAACTGACAAAACAATAGCTTAAGCAGAGCGCCAAATGGAGATCGGAAAGCATATTCATTTGCCCTCGACTCCAATCCTCCTGCCACAGTTCCGCAAGCAAACTTTCCTACAGAGAGAGAGAGAGAGAGAGAGAGAGAGAATGGAGGATCGGGAAGACTTGAGGTCAATACTACCGTATCTGCCGCTGTTGGCCCGTTCGTCGTCACTCTTCTGGCCATCCCAAGTTGTGGAAGCTCTGAAAGCATTGTCAACCGGGCCCGACCAAAGCAGAGTTGACTCCGGCGAAGTCCTTTTCCTCGCCATTTCTGACCTCAGGCAATCCCTCTCCTTCACTCGCTCCTCCGAACGCCTAGCCTCCTTCGCCGCCGAAGGTTACTCCCTCTTCTTCGACGACGTAATTATCTTCCCCCTTGTTTAGTCTTGACTTCTTCATGTTTCAAATAGCCGAGTCCATTCCTATTTTTTGAAACTTTTTCCCTGCCAAAAGGAAAAATATTTGCGGCGAGGTGCTTTTTTCAATTGATAATGATGGATTTTGCGGTGCTTTATTCACATTATTTTGCTTTATATGATTAGTAGTAATTGTTATTCGAACAGTTGATGTCTCGTTCTGAGGCGTCGAAATGGTTCGGGGAAGTAGTCCCAGTAATGGCAAATTTGCTATTGCGGTTGCCGTCTTTGTTAGAAGCTCATTATCAGGATGCAGATGGTACTGGAGGAAGAATGGAAGGAGTAAAAACAGGTCTTCGGATTTTAGAGTCCCAAGAGGCAGGGATAGTGTTCCTCAGCCAGGTATATGCAGTGTGTTTTGCATGCATATGCTTGTGTTTGATTCAATGACTATATGCAAGGCTTGTTATTCAATTGTAAAATTGGCAAATTTCATTATGTACATACGTCGTTGTGCAGCATTGTTTTAGTGTGTCAACTTGTGTGTGCTATCCTAATCTTCTCTGTATTGTTCAAATTTTCAGTTGTTTCCAAATTTTGAAAGCAAAAATGAATAAATGAGGACAAATAACTTGGCAAACCATAGCACGTGCACAAATAGGCCTGCACACTAGCAGAGTTTGATACTTGTTTGTAACTAAGGTGTAATGTACTTTTCGGCGTGGCTTCTTAAAACTACCTTTTTGACAGGCTCCATCTTTTGAAATGTCTATCATAGGCTTGTGGATTGTCTTAAACCAAAGTTCAGACTAGAAAGCAATACCCATCAACAATCGCTCTTTGTGCTTACCACCGAAGTAATGTTTTATTTGCAGTCCACATTTCATTGTGAGAACCATAGTTGCATCTAGAGTTTGGCTTCTGTTAGACTGAAAACTTGTGCTGACAAATTTACTGTTTTCCCTTCTATTTTTGAGAAGTACGATGATTTTTTTATTTGTGAGTGGAGTACTGGATTTTGTAATGTCCTCTCATATGTTTATTGTGATGGTCTCTCGTATATATTGTAATGGTCTCTCATGTATTTATTGTAATGGTCTCTCATATATATTGTAATGGTCTCCCAAATATTCTGCTAAAGCATGTTCATTTTGGGTCTGCATTAATTCCTAGAGATATATTCATTTTTACCTTATGCTGTTTTTTTTTTGTTTTTGGGTGATCTTTTCGGCCTTCGTTCTTGACGTGAAGTCTTTGTTGCTTTCAGGAATTGATCGGTGCTCTTCTTGCATGCTCCTTTTTTTGTTTGTTTCCAATCACTACTAGAGATCGCAAACATCTTCCAAATATCAACTTTGATCATTTGTTTGCGTATGTAACTTTCTGCTAATTTCTGTTATCTTTTGAATGTCTCCTATACGTTGGAGGATAAGTTTGAGGAATCAATATAGGAAGTTTGGAACAAACTGTTGTTTTTATGTGATATCATTATTGGCAGGTCAGACTATAGAAGTGGAGAAGGTCGCTACAATATCTTTTAAAGAGGCTCTGTGTGTTTTATAATCTTTGAGGTGTTAATCAGAGAACTGGAGCGAATGACATAAAGGTTGGCTAGCTACCAAAAATCATTTGGGCCAATGGTAATGCAAAATAAATAAAAAAAAGGCCTCTAATTATCTCAAGTTAGCTTCTCCAATGCCAATTAGAAGACGTAAGGGTAAGGAAAAATGCAGATTACATCCGTGTGGTCTATGGTTTTGGCACTTCACCTCCTTGACTTCTAATAATAGCCAATTTGGCACCTTGTGGTTTTGGACATTTTGCACTTTACCTACCTATCGTTGAAAATTCTGTCCAATTAAAGAGAAAGTGTGTCACATGCGCTGATTTGAAAACTTGGTGTTAGAAAAGAATTTTTGTAAAGTTAGATTTCAATGCAAAAGACAACATGGCCCTTTGTTTCATCTTCTTCAAAATGGCAACCTTGCCAAATCGAAAACCTAAGCCTGATAGCCAGAAGAAGGAAGAAGATTCAGCCCAGTATAACCAGATTATAATCCTAAGCCTAATAATCCAAGAAGAAGACTCACGAGTCAGCCCCAAAAAGAAATAACAAGGAAATAAGAGTTACGTCATGCGCTGCCGCCCCATCCATCCTCTCTGCCGCCCACTCCCATCACGAGCAAGCCATTGCCTCCCCATCCATCACCCATGCCACCACCCCACATTGCCACCTCCACTCGTCTCCCCAGCCTGCCACAATCGCGGGCCACCACTTAGCACCCTAGAGACCACCTAGCCAAGATAGGTTCTCGTTCAGGCAACCCTCCAATCATATATTGTTCATGTGTACTATACTTGTATGTATGTTTTAGTAAACATGAAATTAACTAAAAAGATTAAAAACTTATTCTAAAAAACAGGGAAATTGTGGTAAATCTGTGATTTAAGTCTAAGAATAGGGAATCACCTTTTGTTTATACACAGATATATGTATGTTTCGTAGGTATAGGGAGAGGAGAGAGAAAGGGACCATAGGAGGATACAGAAGATAAGAGGGGCATTATGGTCATTTCATACCTGTCATTAACAAAGTTATCATTGCAATTCAGTCCAAAATCAAAAGGTGGCAAAATAGCTATTATTAAAAGTCAGGGAGGTGAAGTACCAAAGCCGCAAACCATCTTCATCTTAACCCTTAAAGAGTATTTACCACGCGGACCCACATATAGTCTTAATTGTTAGTATCCTTGGATAGAGAACACTACATTTAAATGATTCAGCTTTTGATTGCCACTCTTCTGGCTGTCAAGGGTGTTAGGAATTTTAAAATCATAAAATATAGAAAGTGTAGATGATAGCTAGAGAACAAAGAGTTCAAGAGCCTGAACCATGATAAAAAAAAAAAAGGTGTAGAAAAAGAAGAAGGAATAAAATCCATGCAGTTGACCAGTGGTATTGCTATCTAGTCATTCAAAGGATTATTCAGGTTTTTGTATACTAAAGCTACATTTTAATCTTCCATCTCCTTTTGGTTGTTTGCTGTCAATTATAATTTCGGGCTTCCACTGTGAAGTAAAGGAAGAGGCACAAAGGAGTTCTTGTGTCTACTTTGCCTAACTGCTGCTTATTGGAATTATTCAGTAGATGTTGGTAATATTGTTAGATGTTGTTTCACCTCAATTTTCTAAATTTCATAAGAGCATACAGTGGGTGGTTTTTGAAAGGTGCAATGTTTTATACATTAATCGGGATGTAACTCTAAAGCATTTATTGTTAGATTGATTTATATGTTTTCTTCCAGTATTAAGAAAATAGGTTCATTTCACCCCCATTTGTTTTCAGAAGTCTCTATGGGAGCTACAGTGAAAGGCAGGTGAACAAAATAAAATGCATCACCCATTATTTTGAGAGGATATGCTCCTGTATGCCTGTTGGTGTTGTCTCGTTTGAGCGGAAAGTACTTCCTTTGGAACATAGCTCTCTATGTGTTTCTTATCCAAAGGCTGAGTATTGGAGCAAATCTGTTATTCCCCTCTGCCACTTCAAGGTAACAAAGGAACAGCTCATCTATTTAATCCATTATTTCAGATTTATTTGTTAGTGACATGAAAATCAGCTTTCAAATATTTGTTGATGATAGTTTTCTTTTTTAATTTGGTTATTGTAGGTTTACATGTCTGGCTTGATAGAAGATCACTCTTGTAAAGCTCTTGAAGTGGATTTTGCCAACAAGTATCTCGGGGGTGGTGCTCTTCGCGGTGGCTGTGTGCAGGTTTGCTACTGTTGAAAAGATGCTCTCTTATTGTTATTGTTGTTTGACTTGGTTCTTGCCTCGTACTACCTGCCTTTCAGTGTTTGCATGCGTATGTATGATTTGTTCTTGCCTTCTACTACTTGCCTTTTGGTGTTTGCATGGGTATGCATGACTTGTTCTTGCCTTTTACTACTTTCCTTTTGGCATTTGCATGCATATGTTTAGGAAACAAGGTCTATTTCACGTTCACTTACCAGGAAAATGACATTGGTTAATATGTTTCTGAGTTTGACAAGCATTGCCGCTCATACATTTGCCTTTTCTTTATTAGTTCTCTCTTGTGCAAACTTTTGTGAATCACCTACACCATTATCTTTAAAAGCTTTATTAACGTTGGACTCTTGATATCCCACTGTTTTGTAGGAAGAGATCCGTTTCATGATCAGTCCAGAGTTAATTGCTGGCATGCTTTTCTTGCCCTCCATGGCAGACAATGAGGCCATAGAAATTGTGGGCGCAGAGAGGTTTTCAAATTATACAGGGTGAGTGCACTACCCTACAGACTTTTAATTGAGGACTTTTGCTGAGGGCTGTTTATCATTTGCTACATGGTTACAATTGTTATTGCAATTGTTTCTCCTTCATAGTTTTATGATTCAGATTGATGTGTCATAGTAGTCGATAAGGTTTTTAGGTTTTTCTTCTTGTTTTTTAATTTTTAGGAAAATGATACCAGACACTTGTTACATGAATGTCCTCAGACATGGTGGTCTATTGAGTGTAGAAATGACATAGACATAAGATTCGCTAGCGCTGGCGCGCACACACGCACACTCATCATCTGAAATGCTTCTTTGAACTTTTGAAGGTGCATTTAAATGGGGTACTCACACAGTAGAAAATATTTTTCCCAGTTGAGGAAAATGGAAATGAAAAGGAGAAGTGCTCAGTTTCTCAGCATTCGTATGAAGAGCTGTGTGTCTTCGATGCTGTGGAAGTAGGGATGTCAATTTTACCACAAACCATTTAACCCTCCCACCCACACTCTGAAGTCTAAACCCATACAAACCCAACGCACTTATGAGATGGGCCAATATGGGGTCATGAGACTCATAAGTCATAACACATTTAACCCATATCAAATGAGTCTTAAATGCGTGGATTATACGGGCTGGAGTACATTACTGAATAACTTGCCAGCATACCACCATACTTGATGCCACAAAATGCTACCGTATGTAAAATTCACTACTGCCACACTACACTCACTTGCTAGGCCCTAAATCAGGACTGCCTGATACGAATGTGAAATCTTGTAAAGAAGGGTGATAATGGAGCAGTCGAAGTGGTTAGAAATGTTGAGAGGGGGAACTGAGAGGAGAAGAATATAGTGCGTTGTTTCATTGGTTGGTTAGGGTTCTTCTGTTAGTTTGTTACGAGGACAAGTGGCTATAAATAAGAATAACGTACCTGATAGAAGGGTTTGGAATTGTTTTTTAAATTTGTATTTTCTTTCTTGCATCAAGAACATTTCCTAAACTGTAATTTCAGTTGCAGTTCATTTTCTTGTCGGTATCTTATGAGCACAATCAGTATTGCCACGCCTTATTTATTACCGACAACCCCAAGAGCTGTGTTCATTGGGCAAATAGGCAGGTTGCGTTTGACTTTAAATAAGTGGCACAAGTATGTGTGATAATGATGTAGCCAAGTGGGTTTTACACATGTCAGTGACCCATTAAAGACACAATCTGTTAAAGACACGACCGATTTATGACACCCCTACTACTCTGTTCACTTGTCAAGAAATTGATGCGGAAAAATTTTAGTGTAGTGAAGGGGGGAAAATGTATTTTTCTTCGTGCATTTATTTGTTTAAAGAAATTTGTAAATAAGTTGAAAAGCAGTAGTTTTCTTGTGTATGAAACTAGCGTAAAAATAAGATTCCTACATTTTGAGAGAAAGCTGATCCGAGTGGAAAAGTTAGAGACGTGGATCTTATAACTTTCCTCCTAATTGAACACATCAAAAGTGCACGAAAGTTAGACATTCTCATACTTTTTTTCCTTTCCAGCAACTGAAGTGGGCCTACTTGTAGGTAATTTAGTGCATAAGACCTTCCCCAAAATGAAAGTGTTCATGCAGATAAATTTGTGAGCATGGTTTCTAATAGAGCTATTTTGGAGTGTCCTTGTTAATGGTGTCCACGTTTAAAGAGAAATTAGCAAGTGCTAACCTGTTTCACCAAATCACTATAGATATTAATATCTTTTTTCGTGTTGCAAAATAATTTGTCAATTGCTTGCCAGAAATAACGAGGTCCCTTATCGATCCAACTTATCTTTCTTTCCCTTTCTTTTCTTCTTTACTTTTTCTTTCTTTCTTTATTATTTTGTTTGGTCACTTTATTTTTACTTTGTATTTCTTCAGAAATCTGTTTCATTTTTTTTAATATTTGGAATTCGTATCTCTATCAGTATTAACATCATTGGAATATCCTTTTATTATTAGTTGCAGCTTAGGGATATCATTAATGGGATTTGCCAGTAAACAATTATAGTTTGGAAGTGTGTCAACAAGAATATATTCATGAATTTTCTTGGCTCACTATCAGCTCTCTGACAAGTCTGGCAGGCAAACTTTAATGGACACTCATAAATGGTTTCTTGGGTTACTTTTGTTGCAATGGCTCTAGTCTAATCTAGTGACGTGGGACAGGTATTCTTCCTCATTTCGTTATTCTGGTGACTATGTCGACAAGATGGATGTAGATTCAATGGGAAGACGAAGAACGGGAATTACTGCAATTGATGCACTGTGCAGGCCAGGAAATCGACAATTTGGACTTGAGTGTCTTCTTCGGTATGTTAATTTTCATTTGTCACTTTTTGCAGTTGTTTTTGTAAATGTATTTCTTTATACATGCACTTCTGTCATACTGGTGCAAGTTGTCCATTAGGTAATAGTGGTATATCTAGAAACATACAAAACCTTTGGCATTATTTACTTAGAGTGACTCTTTTTAACATCTAACCTAGTTTGCCCCGAGCTTTTACTGTTGGACCAATCAATGTCTGCCTTTACCATATTTATTATATTTAGTACGTTTCAGATATAACACGTCCTTTTTTTACTATGTGAAATCCGCACTTTGAAACCTAAGATTCCGTAACGAGTAGATACTTCTGCATAAGCATAATCTATTTTCTGGTTAAATACATTACAATTTACAAGATGTTTTTCCCCTACTCTTGTTGCATGGAATACAGTTGAATCCATTGAACTCAACTGCTTTGATGGACCCTGATTCATGTGATACTCAAGCGAAGATTCTAGAGTTGAAGATCCTATAGTTGAACCCCGCCTTACAACTGCCCATCCCCCAAGGAATTTTTTTCCCCTGGTGATACTATTTTCTGCTGTATTGATCATGATTAGATTTTGCGGTGTGTGACAGGGATGAGGCTTTATGGCATTCTTTTTGTTTAAACTCGACAGGCTTAATCGAAACTCCTACTCAGAAAGGATCCTTAACCTTTTTGATAAAATAGTTTGTGATGCTTCTCAACCACTTCATCTTAGAATTTTGCCGTCTTTACGAGATCTTCATTGAGTATGTTTAATTTGCATGCTTTCTTCTCATAAGCTCTCAGGCATATATCTATGTCAATTTGGGCAATACCTTTTCTCACGGTCTCACTTTGCTTTGGGAGGGATTTAATTTCAGTTTTGTCCATTGCATTAAATGCATCTGCCCAGCTTGTTCTTTGCGAGGTATCGATCAGTAACTGTGTTGCTCCAACTTGTTTGTTTGGACAGGGAGATTAACAAGGCATTCTGTGGCTTTTTTGATCAGTCTAGATGTCAGCAGTATCTCAGACTGTTTGAAGATAATGAGTTGTACAGAACTCAAGTTGATCGAGATGTTGAAGGCCCCGTGGGCATGTCCAGGGATTCGTTTTTGGTATTGTTCTCTCCCTCAAAATTAATTATCAGCAATAGAAGATCTGCATAACTTGATAGTTCTGCAGTGACCTTTTTTTTCTTCCTGAGCTACTTTTACTGGGCTTTTATAGAGGTTTGGTTTGGGTCTTTGGATACGTATATCTCAAGTTTCTTGGCTTCATCGGCGGTTTTGTGCTTTTCTGTAGTTGCACAAAGGTCTGTCGCTGACTTCTGGATCCAATGAAGGAATGTTAGCTGATCGTGTGATCAGGAGTTCCGGAGGACAAATTAGTCAGCATGTGGATCATCAAGACCAAATCGGTATTGTGACAGGGAACTGGGGCTGTGGTGCTTTTGGAGGAGACCCTGAACTTAAGGCCACAATTCAATGGCTTGCTGCTTCTCAGGTAATTTTCTATCATGCCTCATTTTTCGGCTGGTTACTCACGGTTGTTATCGAAGTGTCCACAAATATATTTGTGTAAATGATTGTGCCTATTGAGGAAGTTGCACTAGATATTTTTCTTCTCACTGATTTCATGTGGTTTTTTCCTGTAAAATGTACAAGGGGAAAGTACTTCCCTATTGACTGACCGTTGGCCTTTTTTAACACGGCCATTAGCTGAGCTCATGGTGATTTTGTAAGTCTGATGCTCTTCTTGCCTGTTAGCCAAACAACAAACAAACAAGAAGACTATTTATTTCTCAATTTTTGGCCTTTAGGTAAATGTAAAACAAGTTGCTCAATTCATGATGCTCAAATTTCAAGGTATTCTCTGACATTATTTGATTCTAGTTTTGATAGACCTTAATGCAGAAGAGATGAATTTTCAGATTGGAAAGATAGGTAATTCGACGGCTGTGTAATAGGTGTGGTTACTGATCATAAGAACCTGCTCTAAATTCTGGCAATGAAAATGATCCTTAGTCTTTGGGTTCAGAAAGAGTGATCAATTCTCAAATAATTTTCGAGGACATCAACTGGATTGAACTTTACTTTATTAATTGTTTGGTTTTCTTTATTCCGTGATAAATATCAGTTAAGATCAGTTGAATGTAGTTAATCTATTTTATCTAATTATCAATCTAATTAACAACTCATTCTCTTCAGCAAAAATAGGAGGTAGAGCCAAGAAAGATTTCTTTCTATTCATATGTGGAGGGTCATAGAACAATCGCTGTCTAGGCTGTGCTACCGGAGGCTCTAGAAAAGTTGGATAGGAGAGCACCTCGCTTACACATGACTGATGTCACTTAAGTTCATTGGTTAAGATGTTTGGATAGACCAAAACAACCACAAGGAGAGTCCAAAACACTTGGATGTGGTTGATTGTAGGGGAATCAACCTTAGGCTTCAGAGAGTGAGAAGAAATGTATGAAACAATAGTGATGGATGTTACTAAAATTAAACATTTTGAACTCTTAGGTGAAAATCTTTCCGGAATTGAGGGGCTTAAGGAAGATCTAGATCTCAAAGGCTTGTGCAAGTCAATATGTAGATGTATGGTAATGGGAATGTGAATATTGGCAGCGACGACGTCCTGTGGAACTATGACTTATCATACCATATCACGAGGGAGGATAATGAAGCTAGCAACTACATGGTAAAATCATAGATGTATTTCCCTGAGATTTGGAATTTGTTTCATCGTTGTATCTTGTGACATGCGCTCCACTCAACTTCACAATTTTTCTTTGAAGTGTTTTTTTTTAAAGTATTAGTTGTTTGAAAGAATTACTTGTGTCGAAGTAGTAGAATTTTTTCCTTGTTTCTAATCAAATCACGGGGTTCGAGGAAGCAGATGCTTCCCTATCTTCTAATGTATACTGAACCTCCGGATGTCTTATTGTTAGGCCGACATATGTTTTTGTTAAGCATGCCTGCATGTGAAGTTTCTGAAGTTCATAAAAACATGCTGGAGAATGAGTACCTGATATCTGTATCGCCTATGTTAAATCTTATGAAACGTGTCTAAGACCCATTTGAGTTATGCACAAGTACATGGCTAGGTCTTAACTTTGGTTTTCTATAGATATGGGTGCATCTTATCCTGCTATTTACTTGCTTTTTTTTCCCCATTGATTCGTTTTTTTCCCACTGCTTGGTTTTCTGTTAATGCGGGCACCTTTCTTTCAGGCATTAAGACCTTTCATCTCATACTACACCTTTGGCGTGGAGGCATTGCAGACTCTTGACCAGGTACATTTTTCTTTCTGAAGCTGTCAAAACTAGTAAAAATTTCCTGATTAAGCCAGTGCTGCCATTTGTCTTTAGTAACCATGAATTGTGGATAGTGCCATTTAAATCAGTATTTTCCACCAAGACTGTCTACCACTTACCGTTTTGATGCTTTCCAATGGTCGTCATTGTGAGATACTGGAGAGGAAAGTCGATGCCACCTAGAATCCCACGAAGACGATAGGGGGTTTTGCCATATTTTTTGGGACCATGCTGGCTTTATATCAAAGCCACCAACCTTTAAGAGCTCCTTTCAGATTATTGTGCCAAATTCATAGGTCGGTTTGTGGTTAATGGTTATCATCATTGTGAGATCTCTTATCTTGTGTTCCAAATGGACGTTTTTCCATTTCCTTTTTGTTTTTTGGATAATGGTTATGTTGATTTTCTCTCACCAGAAACTGACCTGTTTTGGGACCGTTGAGGCAGGTTACGGAATGGATTTTGTCCCATGAGTGGACAGTAGGAGAGCTCTGGAATATGTTAGTAGATTACTCGGCCCAGAGATTGCAGGGAGAAACTAACCTTGGGTTTCTCAGTTGGCTCCTTCCAACACTATCGTCCACCTGTGATGCCGCGATGTTGGATGTACCTCAAACGCCTTAACCTTTCCAAATAGGTGGTCTTACTTTTGCTTTCCGAAATGTAGTATCCTTTCGTTTTTCAGTGAACGCAATTTCTCTATAAAAAGTGGGCAGTGTTTCAACTATCCTCCATATTATGTTGTTGCGTAACACGTGGTACTCTTAGCAGGATAACTACTGCTTATTTACTTATACCACTCATTTTGTATCTCGCAAATAAACAAGAGTTACCAGCTGGCCTGGTCAAGTGCGGTTACGCCCAAGTGTTGCGCTGTCTGGTTTTCCCCCAAAGGTGATAGATCACAGCAGCCATAGTAAACCTTAAAACAGTATGATTTGGAGACTCCCTTTGCCTTTGTTGCACAGCCCATCTATATACATTTACTTACAGTCTCTTGTAATTCGTTGTTATGGAAAACCCAAAACCAATCCCGTTCGTTTCCCCTTTCCTCTCCTCTACAATGTTTCTTCAGCTATAACTTCTGGGTCAATTTCTGAATCAGGAAGGACCCTACCTCCAGCACTTCAAGCTCCAGTTCAATCTGTAAAAACATCTAATACCTTCTGAGAAGGTTGATTATTTAGTTTCAGAACTCTGTTTCTCTTTTTCTTTTTCTTTTTCTTTGTAGATTTACTCAGTGGCAGAGCCACCATGTGCTCAGTGAGGGAACTTGCTCCATTGAAATTTTTGAGGTTTCTTAAGATTGCAATTTTATTACAGTACTTAAAATATTTTGTTACTAAATTCTCACTATTTTTCAAAAAAGTTCTTTTTTATGTTCTTTAACAATGCATCTAAAATAGCTATATTGTGTGTGGCAGTTACTATTAAGATGATATTTTATATTTTGAATTATATGAAGAATTAGAGGAGAAATCAGATACGTGATCAATGAACGAGTCAATGATTGCATGCATAGGGATGATATATTTAATTATTGTAAATAATAAAAATATAATACAAAACTTCAAATCGCAGAAATTCATCGTGGTTTAGTGTAAAAATTTGCATTAGTAACTTTGTAGTTAAAAGTTTTGTTAGCTTCATTCTTATTTATAATATTTTTTTTTTTTGGGTTGAAGTTCTATTTTATATTCGCTCTTATTGATGCAAAAAGTTGCTGGATTGGAGAAAGCTGTAGTGCAGTTTTCTAAAGTGTACGTATAGTGCGAGTAAAATAATGTAATTTTATTCGTGTTGTCTTCAAAATTATATCATTTTAACTTATTACGTGAATTGTTATGAAAATATATGAGATTAAAACGATGTAATTTTAACAACGAAGTAGATAAAATTATGTCGTTTTATTCGCACTATATTGAGCTATGCTACGTCATATCTGAATCCCCAGCTCATGATGATACGGGTACGATGCAGATTGGGTGAAAGATGAATCCTCTGTGATTGGGTTATTACAAGCAAAATCACATGCAATGACACGAGAAGGGAGAGGAGAATAATCAGGATTATACGTTTATTAAGGTTAAAATTTGTATTGAAAATAAAGTCTGAGTAATAATAAAAATAAATGAGTACAATTAACAAATAATAAATACTCTTTCTATTCCGATTTGTTTGTTTATTTTTTGACTTTTATATGTCTCAAAATATTTGTTTATTTTTAAAGTTGATTTGTGAAAATTATATTAATGCTCTTCGTTTATTTAAAAATCATATTTTGAAAAACGTACACTCTTATTTAATGTTTAAAAAGTTAAAGGTATTTTTGAAATATTAAAATTTTGAAGAGTAATGATTATGTTTTCTTAATAAGTTGGAATTTCTAAAGTGAACAAACAAATTGGGACGGAGGGATTATGTAAATCAACCTCAATGATGAGAGAAAAAAGAGTTGGGAGAAAAATTGAAGGTGAATAATAGGAAATAATGTGTGATTTTATATTTGTTTTCAAAGAAAGGGTACCACCATGACTAAACCCACTGATTATATAATATAAATAAATAAATAGATAGATTGATAGACTATAATTATAATCATCCGGTTTAAATGTAAGAATTTAATTGTTACACATTCGTATGAGTGCGTATTTTTATATTTAGTATTGGGCACCACATAAATAAATATATAGCGATGAAAGATATTAGAGTATCATGTGACGGTGTTTCAATATCATGTATTAATTTTTTTGTTACTATGGTGCTCGCTAAGGAAAATAGTTTGATGTAATAGCTCCTCTTTTGTTCACTGAGTGTTGATTATGTGTTACTAATTATTACTTTTTAATTATGAGACATTTATTTTTTGGTCATATTTATATATATTTGTTAGTTTTTTATCTCATCTACTTTTAAAGATTATGTTTTAATTTTTTCTTTTAAAAATACCTAAAATATCCATAATTTTTAAAATAAAAATTGCACAATTGAAACACTCAACTCTTACCATATCTATTGTAAACCCTCAAAACATGTGAATAAATATATCATATCTTAAATATAAACAATATAACAAATTATTATCATTCTAAATTGAATCATTGTACATTTATTGATGATAAATTATGATGATAAATTTATTATATTTTTTTACAGCTGATGATAAATTTACAGGTCTGATGGTTAATTTGATAAGATGAATGATAAATTTGTAATTTTTTTTTACAACTGATGATAAATTTACAAATCTAATGATTAATTTGATAAGATTAATAGTAAATTTATAGTACCTTCCTACGGTTGATGATAAATTTGTAGGTCTGATAATTAATTTAGTATAATCAATGGTATATTTACAACTATTTCTTATTTGTAAGGATAAATTTACGGCTATAATTGTAATGGTACATAAATTTCCTAAACTAATAGCTTGAATCGTAGCGAAAAGAGGGAGGGAGAGAGGGGGAGAGAGAGAGAGAGAGGAGCTGATTACACGGCTGGGTTTCGGCGTCTCTGTTTGTTTTTTCTTCTGCTAAAACGGTTCCGTTTCTGGTCTCAGCAAGGTACCCCCGAACCCGTGTTTCCCGGTCCTGGGTTTTTCAGAGTAGGTTTTAACCTTCGTTATCCCCATCCCCCAATCCCAACACCAACCCAAGGAGGACACGAGCAGGAGAACATTGATTGGGAAGCACCAGCACCAGCACCAGTACCGGCACCGGTAGAGTTTTTCATAAAACTCCACTGTCAATTTACTTTTCTCAGGTCTGTCTATGTCGTTCTACAAATTTATTTTGGGATTTTACTTGTATTTTATATTGTTGAGTTATATCCATGTCTATTCCTCATTTATGGTTTACTTTGTGTGGTCATGTAGAAATGGCGCTGCAAGATACGATAGGATTCCGTAATCTTTTTGTTCATCCTCGCAAAGACAACATTATCATTGATTTCCGTTGTTCCATTGCTACTTCTAACACTACTCATGGCTTCAAAGAAAGACGAAGAAAAGCTGATCTGCTTTCCTTGAGGACGGAGAGGTTTACTCTCTCACCATCACACTTTCTAAAATCTCCTTCCCAGGTGCGTCCCTCCTGTGTTTTTCCCCATTCTTTTGTATTTTTGAACAACTAATATTTGGAACCACTTAAATAGTATCAAGGAAAATGCTAACGGCCTCTAATAGGGCCGTGTATGTCTGGAAATTAAAATTGCAAAGTTACGTGTTAAGTGATATGGAGATACGCGAAAGTAGATGAAAACCCATGAAATGTGCCCTATGGGCTCTTGTTAGCAAGAACCTTTTATCAATTGCTCTAATTATTTGTTGGGTTATGCTAACAGCTGCCTGCCAAAAAAGTTAGAACTTGAATACACGTTTTTCTTTGTCAATGCACTTCCACATATTCCTATTCTATTTTGCACGTTTCAACACACTTTTACAATCTAGATGCCGCAGTGGGATGGGGTTAACATTTTCATATTATTTTGTGATTCCTGAAACATATCTCTTATGGAATGGATTGTGATTTGTCAAAGACAGGCTGATGGTTTTGGGTTAACCAAATTAAGAGCTTCTAGAATAGCTGAAAACCTTAGGCCTGATGATGAGGAGAAAAGGGGAGTAGAAGCATCTACTGGGAGTGATGGGGAGGATGATGTATCTTTGCTTATGGACGAGGAAGAGAGGGAAGAGTGGAGGAGAAAGATTATGGACATGATTGATATTAACCCAGATGTGAAAGAGGAGGTAGACCCCGTCGAGAGGAGGAAAAAGATCCAAAAGCTTTTGGATGATTACCCACTTGTTGAGGAGGAAGATGATCCTGATTGGCCTGAAGATGCTGATGGCCGGGGTTTCAACTTGGACCAATTCTTCAACAAGATTAGTATTAAGAATGTTAAGAAGGATGATGATGATGAGAATCATGATAGTGATAATGAAATAGTATGGCAAGATGATGATTACATTCGTCCAATCAAAGACATCACCACCAAAGTATGGGAGGAGACTGTGTTCAAGGACATCAGTCCATTGATTGTCCTTGTGCATAATCGTTATAAAAGGTTAGTTTTCAGTTGTTCCGTTTCAGCCCCCCCTTCTTCCCCATTTTTCTTGTTCCAGTTGATTTTTTCTTTTTCTGGCTCAGCATCCTATTTTGGAATTCTAACTGATGAAACCAACCCCAGTTTTTTTGTTGATATGAAATGCGAGTTGCCCACCAGCTATGAAGCACGGGTACTTCAAAAATATTGCCGTACGAGTAGCGGGTGCTGGTATGGTATGGGTACGGCAAAAACTGTACCGGGTACTTCATAATTGTACCGGTATGTTTGCCTATTTTGGGTACGCGAGTGGTACGGTAATCGGTACAAAATGGGTACAGAAATGGTACGTTAGTTGTTTTGTAATTGTTTATAATTATAGGGGTACCGAAGCAAAATGTTAAAGTTTTATTACAAATTTTAAAGGACCAAAAGTGTTATTATCTTAAGATATACATATACATATATATATACATATATATGTATACATATATGTATGTATTATATATACATATATGTACATATATGTATTAATATATATATATACATATATGTACATATATGTATTATATATACATATATATATATATGTATAAATATATATATATACATATATGTACATATATGTATATATATATATGTATACATATATATATACATATATATATATATATGTATATATAATACATACGTAGATAATAGATAGACAGATTGATTGACGGTCTGATTAGGGCTCAAACTTACAACGGCGAGCACCAAAAGTTTTATGTTGTTTTTTGTTGGTAAAATGGATTAAATTTTTATTTTATACAATGAAACATAGTAAAATAATAAAATAAAATAAAATAACATTGACGTACCTAGCCATACCCGTACCCTACTTTTTTGGAATTTTGCTGTATCCCGCACCGTACCGCACCCCGTACGAGTACCAGTGCTTCATAGCCCACCAGTCTTCAGCAATGTTGTTTCGTTTTGTTTCCTAGTCCAGTTTGTAGTTCTCATTCCAGTTAAAGCTTCTGCATCAGATTTCTATTTGCTAGAGTGGCGATATAATGAATGATAATAGCTTCTGCAATGTCCTGTTCTTCCCTGTCCCGACTCCTGAGTACTCCAATATTGTTTGTATATCTTCTTTTGATGTCTCATACCGTGGCTAATTACAAAATCATGGAGATTCTCACTTAGTCTTCTGGAATCAGCAGATTAACTTTAGCATATAGTTCTCATTTTCTCAGACCCCAGTACACACGTCTGAAAAGTTGCATACCATGTGCACCCCCTCCTTTGGAGATTGGATGAACATAGATGAATTTGAGCGGTTGAGCAGAACGAAAGACCACATTAGCTATAACCTACACCAAGCACTATGGATCATTAACACCACGGTAAGGCACATCCAAAACACCCCTTGGCTTATAAATTGTAAGCCTTGGCAATTTGATTAGGTGGTCCTGCAACATAGAAACTCGTAACACCACATCTGGGCCATAGGTGGGATGACTTTTGAAAATCGTGCTTCATTTATATTGTGGCACGTGATTTATCATGAAAAGCTTCCAATAACTTTCATGCTACTTGTTATTTGTGGACAATCCTTATCAAAATGAAACACATTCCGTCCAGATGTGTAGTTGGCTTCTTAATTAGGTGAAGAATGTTGGTAGTATATGAAGCATTTTCATGAAACAACCTACAATAGAAGGAATATCAATGATAGATATTGATGAGTGGAAACATAGAACAATATGCTCGGGGGACATGCTTGTGCAAAACCAAATACGGACTAAGGGCAGGCAAGTCACATTTAAAGGTCTGGTACCATTTACCTTCTCCAGGTAACTGGACACTGGATGGCCAGAAGCTTTATCTGAAAACTTGCAACAACAAACTCCCTCTAGCTTTGCCCAATACCTGATCCTGTGATTTGTTAAATATTTCTGAACGTTGGGTTAACTAATTGGAAACATTTCTGATAGTGCAATTGGGAGTTATTAGAATATTCATGCTGATATTTGAAGCTTTTCTAATACATTGTTTCACGTAGAAATATTTAAATGATTATTTATAAACACGTTTTCTAACTTATGAATGGTAACTTATGATCTCTGCAGACCGCAGGAAAACGAAAAGATGCGGGATGAGTTAGAGAAAGCTGTAGATATCATATGGAACTGCGGGCTACCATCCCCACGAGTAAGTAAAGCCATTTAATTATTTTCTGTATCCTCATCTGCTTTACCAATTTTCTTTAAATACTCGACAGTGTGTTGCAATAGATGCGGTTGTTGAGCTTGACTTGGTCGCTGCTCTGAATGTGTCTGTATTCCCAGAACTTCTATTCACTAAAGCTGGAAAGATCTTGTACCGCGAGAAAGGTAGTTTTTCTGTCAAATCTAATTTCTTGATTGTTTGCCCCACTCTTGAATGACAATTTGAATTATTCTCATTTTGTTCTGGTATTCAGCAATTCGTACAGCAGATGACTTGTCAAAGATAATGGCATTCTTTTATTACGGAGCAGCCAAGCCACCTAGTCTGAATATCACTGAGAAGAGTGAAGAACTGATCCCTACCGTTTCAGTTGACATTGAACAGTGAACAGTAGTAGAACTAAAGTTTTTCACATATGTACAAGCACTAGATCAGAAAATGAGAGTTTGTGGGTAAGTGATGCTGTTTTAAGGTGGTGTTGTTTCTCTTTAGAAGTTCATCTAACATGTACGATATGTGTAGCTACATCAAGCACTGTTGTTTAGTTTTTCATTATGTAACTCTGATTTGAACCATAGAATTTAAAAGTGAAATCTTGTATCCTTTCTCCAAGGGTGTCTAGCCTTTTATTTTCCTAGAATTTTTGCATTAGCATATTATAACTATTGATGAGCCAACTAGAGTTGACGTCATCAAATATAACTTCATTCCACTAAATTGTGATTATAAGTTTGGAGAAGAAAACTTATGTATGCTGATATTGCTTTTGGCTCTCCAGAAATTACTCATCGTGATTCGTGAAGGCCATAACAGCAGCAGCTGTTATTGTAATGGAAGCGGAAGGCAAATAGCTGGTTAGGGTTGGAGCCATCGAACTTGCAATCAGTAACACCACTGTTTTCTTCTCCTTCTGCGAGGCAGTAACATAGGAGACCCAAAATTGGAAGCTAGGGTGATTCAGCTTTTTAGGTGGGTTGATGGATTTTCAGTTTGCCTCTGCTAAACTTACCAGGGAGCTCAATGACTGAGGGCTCACTTTGCCGTGCCTATCAACAGTGAGGTAGCTTTGTCGACCTGAGCATTTTTCCTTGCAGTTGTTGAATCCGTGCTTCCATAAATAATGGGCATATGTCGGCCGGCTTTGTTTTTGTTCGTACAAAATGCATTTCAGCCAACAAGTTTTGCAAAGCCCATGTTTTTTTTTCATTGTTGTAGTTCTCTTTGTTATCAATTTCCCCCTTTTGTTTCTCCTGTTGAGGGAAACAAAGGCAATGAGAATTTCGAAAGTGGTCATAATTTCCTTTTTGTGCAACAGCTTCGACCTCTTTTGGTGTTTCCTGAAAAGTTAGTTGTTTTCGGTGTTACTCTTTTGAAATAATTACCCGAACCAAGTTTTCGTGTCGTTTTCCTCGAAAGAAAACAGAAAACAAATGGAAATAACAAATAGTTTCTTAGAATCTTGTTTCTCGATCGTGTTTTGAAACATAACTTCAAGTCTGAAGTAACCGTTTAAAGCACGATTCTTTAATTTTTCTTATCATTTAGTTAAAGATGTATATTGCATAACACAACTGGAGCAACAAAACCATCTATGGTAGAAGCAAAATGAGTCGAAAACTGCGTTTATTATTTAAGAATTTAAAGCCTCTGCGGATTGTTGAATACAAACGTAGAATTTTAAACCACCTTTACAGAGTAGAACACTGCCTGCATAGCTTCTCACTCTTGAGATGTCCACCACGTTTACCTGCAACAGCTACTGCAAAGGCAACACCCATCATCATCGCCATTTCCAACTTGCCATTACAGAGACGGAACGTATGTACTCTCTCTCTCTCTCTCTCATGAGTGTGTGATAGAATTAGATTTGAATGAGATAA
This sequence comes from Arbutus unedo, assembly GCA_014822125.1. Classification (NCBI taxonomy): domain Eukaryota; kingdom Viridiplantae; phylum Streptophyta; class Magnoliopsida; order Ericales; family Ericaceae; genus Arbutus; species Arbutus unedo. Next base: position 21,426 of record JABCMJ010035255.1, on the reverse strand, counting down.
AAAATGTACTTGTAATCTTGATACAATCAACTCCTTGAATAAACTGTCAACTACATATGCAATGAATTTTAAGCTGCTGATCCTTTTTGGAAATTGGCAGCAAAAAACAATGACTATGAATGATTTGGGGGTTGTCCTTATTAAGTTATTTTAGTGCCTCTTGAGAGATGTTTACAACAATTAGCTGTATATTTGTTTTGGTTCTATTAGGAAAAGCTTCTTTTTTATTTCTCCCCTATTTTCGATTGCTTCATTTCGCATTTTCAACCTTGTGTTACAATCGAGTTACAAAAGCTTCTCTCAATTTTATTAAAAAAAGAAGGAAAATTATGTGGGGTTAAGGATACTTATTATCTCTTTCTTCTGAGCTGCGGTCTTTTTTTCGAGAGAAGCTATGAAATATGATAATAGTAATGGTGATAAAGTTATACAGGAGGGGGAATCTCCAAAATGCTTGCTGCACATAATCGAAGTGATAATGTGGGAATCAATTTTAATTTACTTAATATTTTAGTAAGTAGTGAATCCCAATTCCCATGATCATAATTTACTTAATATTTTAGTAAGTAGTAGTTGAATCAGCCAGCTCAAAAAGAAGACAAAAAATAATAATTGAACAATTCCACCTATATTTCTCGGCACTTTTGTTGACTGACCATTTCTCATCACACGTTTTGTTGGATTGGCTGACAAGTCTTGCAGACAGTAATGCACTAAGTCTTCTCTCCTCTCTCTCTCTTGAAAATTCTCAATTTAGTTGGCAACTGCAGAGTAATTTTAGGAACACAGATGTTTTGGACACATTTGAACACAGATGTGTCTGAACTCTTAATAATTTGTAGATTCTACGTGCATCTAAAAGTTCCGGAAACATCTACGTCTCTTGATGTGTCTAAAAACATTTGTGTTTTTAGACTTTTTGTAACCAGAAACTATGACGAAAACCATTTATCAAAAACATGAACCTTGCCCAAAACAGCAAATTAATTATATACAAAAGAGACCCGGTAATACTAAACATTTGATATCACACCAGAACCAAATAATGGGCCTATGTCGGCTTAGTATTTTTTTAGGCACCACCAGTGACACAAGAGAAGAATTTATGGCTCCGAAATCGCACCAGCTGGTTAGGCTTCACAATTGCCATATCCTCTGCTGCCGAAAACCCACTAGAATAATCGGCCATCGATGAATTGTGTCGACGGTGGTGGTTTTGAGCGTTGCTAATACTTTGAGCACGACCACCACCATTGGCAGCGACACTAGTCTTAATTTCCATCTGGGGTGTTGGGTACTGGCAGCTGAAACCTTGGGGATAGAAATCTGAGATGTTATAGGTTTTAGCGGCGGCAGAGGCAGAGGAGGAGGAGGAGAGACACTTGTATCTCCGGCGAGTCTGTTTCTTCTGTAGGGTCTTGCATACCAGAGGGATTAGACCTTCCATTTTCTCAACTTTCTTTGCTTCTCTTTCTCTTGTCTCTCCCTACTCTTTTCAGATGGAGGGCAATGACCACAATGAAATATACTTCAAGACCTTTTTTGGGTCCCTTTTATTGGGTTTGGTGTGTGTGAATATGTCTTCTTTTTTGTGTTGCATTTTCCTCACACCTTTGTAGGTTTGAATTGCTTTTTAATTTGGAATACTATTTAAAGGAGTCAACCCAATATTGGCATAACAACTACTCCACAATTCACTACTTTATTAGTTCCAAATTCTTTTGCCTTATGCTGCCGACACATTTCGATTAGCATTTTTAAGGAGGTTTAATTTTTTCGTGAGCACTTGAAGATATATAGTCTTGTCATCGGATCAGGTTGTAAAAATAAAAAATAAAATGAGTAAGAATAGGAATGAGAACGTTGTAATAGGTTTACTTAGGGAAGGTGATAGAGATATAGAATGACGAGAAACCGTAACGTATTCCTTTTTTTAATTTGATTACTTTTTTGGGCATTCAATGCATTTTAATAAGATCATAAGAACCACAAAATCCTACATATATATAAAGAGCCTAAGATGTTCACTATTCATGATTTTGGTCATTGGTTTTGGTCCTTGGGCCTTGGTCATTATTATATATAAAGATGTAATAATAATAATAATCTTTACATCTTCACATATAATTTATATATATATATATATATATATATATATATATATATATAATAAAGAGGGGTAGGGTATTTATTATTCATCGTTTGGTCTTTGGTTTTGGTTATTGGTCATTAATATAATAATCTTTACATCTTTACATATAACAAAAAAGAAGTGGGGTGTTTATTATTCATTGTTTTCATCCAAACAATTTCCATTCTGTCCTTTGAAATTACTTTTATTTTCTTAAGTTATTTTTATTTTTCTCTGGCCACGTGGCAAGGTAATAAATGTAAAGCTCACGTGGCCATGTACACTTTGTCTTTAAGTTAATTTCCTTTTCTGTTGCTATTTTTGTTTTAAGTATTACCTTTCTCTTTTTTTTATCAGCAAATTATCTTTTTCTAAGATTCCAAATGCCCGAAGCAAGCTATTCAATTGGGGCCCTTTGTATATTGTGCACAAAAAATATACATAATAAAAAATCTCTATAAAAAAATCATTACGCAAACGTTATCATTCCGAAAACATATAAAACTTTAATTACTCCAAAAGAAATAATCATTTCAATAAATTAAAATATATTATATGAATATTGTTATTCTCGCATATTTAGTTACAAATGCATTAATTAAGTTTTCATAATCAAGTTTTTTCACCACAACCTTTTCAATGGATAATTTGACTACTCTATTCAATATTTGTTGGGACATAATTAACGGAAGACAAATTTTGATCAATTTTTGAAAATTTTCTTTTTTTAGACTTGTTTGGGCCAATTTTTATGTAAAAACAAACTTAAAATTAAAAAAATTGATTTAATATACTAAAGAGAACTAAATATTTAGGGATCCCTACTTTCGGTACTTTTTAGGAGGTCCAAAACGGTGGCTTCCTCGGCCTATGCTCAGAATCAGCTCTGCGACTGATCCGTCAAAATTTAACACCCAACTATCACCTCGATGGGTTAAAATTTTTTCGTACACTTGCAAGGATTTGACATTTTGATATTACACAAGCCAAAATTTTCACATATGACGTACACTCTACAAAGGCTATTCGGCTTTGACCAAAATATATTTCAATTCTCCATCTGTGGCGACCACGTGTATTGCTGGAGTTGGTCGGATGAGTCAAGGTGGAACCAGGTCAATGGCGGCAGAATGCCACTCTCTGTCTAAGTCTCCGTAAGCTTTTGATTTTGTCCTACTTTTTTGTGAATAACGATCAAGTTCGAGTAATTAAACCTAGCAACCTGCTGCAGTGTAAACAAAATTTTGTAAAGTTCATAAATTGAAATCTTGTCACAAAGGACATGGTGATTGGTAAAGGACAAGAATTGAAAGCATTGAATGGTAATCTTTCCTTGTCTTAATGAAAGAATGTGAACAAATTTCATAATAAGAGAAAAATTACAATTCTAAAAAATTTTCTTTCCAAAAAAGTGATTCAAACTGAATTTATTTCGTACTTATATTTTTTTAATTTTATTTTATAGTAGTTTTTTGCAAAAAATATAAAACAATAATACCTACAACTAGCATGAAGCCATCTATTGTTTTTTATTATTCTATTGTTTGCATATCTTGACTTTGAAAAAAATTTATACGATAAATGATTTTGTAATTGGCATCCTTATTGTCATGATCTTATTAGCCCGCCTTGCACGTAACTACCTCCCTAGTCATAACATATGTGCTTAAGATCTTAAAGATAAGGCAGGTCTGATTTTGTGTGATCATATACAATTCTTATATTCTTCGTTGAGTTTTGATATTTGTTGGATGGCAAAGTTTACGAACACAGATGTTTCGGATATATCTAGACACATCTATGTCCAAAACCGTTACATACACGTGAGATTTATAAATTATCGAGGACCCCATGTGCATCCTACAGTTCCGGATACATTTGTATCTGGATGTATTCGGAATATTGTGTTCTTAGCATTACTCTTTGTTGTATATATATGGAGTTTAACAAGATGTTATTTATTGGGTACGTTCACCCACTTGGCCATTTAATTCAAAGCTAGTTGTCTATTCAGTTGCCCAGCTAATTCTCTATTCAAAGCTGACTACAAGACTTTATTCTTCTACAAGTCTAATTGTCTTATCTTGTTTGTTACCTAATCCTCTACTCAAAGTTCTTTTATTAATCATGCTCTAATTTTAGAATCAATCGCTTATTGTCTCATAAAAACTCGCAATTACAAATAACGGTGTGCAACTTTATTTTCTTATACCACATAAACGAGTTTAAGCGATTAATATGTTTATTGAGACAGCCCGTTTAGCCTTCATCTGATCAACATGATGACTGAACTTGACCCACTTGACCTCCGCCTATATGTTCATAAAACAAGAAGGTTGGTCAGACGTTGCTACAGCCATATCGACACTTCATCTACACAGACACTTATCATCTAGCGTTCATGGCATTCGTTTGTTTAGCAATATAGTATGTTTCTTGCTAGCTAGAGTTTATGCAAGTACTACTTGTTGATGGAGATATACTACCTTTGTTAGACAAGATAATGTTTTAGTTTAGTAGGTCAGAATTGCATTTAAAATGGTAATGGGGGCATGCTTAACCAATATATCATTGAATCACCATCACCCTGTATTCTTCATTGATATCTATATATTTTTAATTTGGTTATTCGTTGTGTATGGAGGGAGTTTTAACAAGTTGATGTTTGTTCATTTCATTGACTTGATCAAAGTTTAGGTACGTCCACCCACTTTGCCATTAATTCAAAGCTGTCTATTTCATTTGCTCTGTATCCTTTCATTAATATGAATTGTTCAAAACCCCAATAATTGTTCAAGTAGAGATTGAGATGAATTGTAAATCAAGACATTATGAGGTCGAATCTTGGCAACAACTTTGGGGCCACTGGAGTTTTGTCCTGAGGTTAACTTCAGGGCCCCACGAATTAGTCGGCAAGATGTGGGTATACGCTAAACTGACGGGATACCTCAGTTATAAAAAAAAAAAATACGAATTGTTGAATGGAAAGCCTGGCAGTCATTCTCAAGAAGCAAAAGAAAAAATGAGTTCGCTCTGTTCGCTTTTCATTAATACGTATAAATGCTATATGTTACTTCGGCAACTAAACAGCCTGCAGGATTGACCAAATTAAAGGTCTGTTGGGTGGGAAACACTAACGCAAGCACACAGCGATATCACACACACGCACAATTTATTGTTTTTATTCAATTTAAAATAATACATTAACTTTCATTCACTCTCATTCTTCCTCATTTTCACATTCACTGATCTCTCTCTCTCTTACGAGTTAGATTCCCACAAGACTAACAACTACATGCTCACACACATTTATACTCGTTATAAGTCATTCATGGCCACACAAAAAACTATAACCAGAAAAACAACTCACCAACTCACTCATAATCTGTGTACAACTCAAACCGTCATCTTGTTCCTTACCCACATGACAATGAACCACACTTCACTCAATGAACCTCAATCAAGCTTATTTTTCAACATCCCCCTTAAGCTTGATTCTCTTCACAAAATACTTCCCTTCTCTTCTTTCACAACGACAACTTCTGCTTGAAGCACTGCAGCTTCAACCGTTTCTGCAAGATTGACATGCTCTTCCACTTCTCCGTAGTCATCATCTTTGTGCAATCATAGCTGTAATGGCCATACTTACCACGGTTGTAGCACTGCACGTCTACAATACACTCCTTGCTATATAGTGTGTGTATTCGTTGCAAGTATGACATTGCACCTGGCTCCTATCAATAACCCTAGATCTACCCTCTACCTCATTTGCCTCTATTTCTGTCTCTCTTTCTCTGAACAAACTCATCTAATCCTCTTCCTCCTCTGTCTGGACCTCTGTTACCTCAATCTCTGAACTGACCATATCCATGACCTCTTCCTCGATGCAAAGTCTCACCTTGCTCTATCACGTTCCTCTTGAACGTCATCTTCGCCTATTGATTCTCTGCTTGTGGATCTCTATCGTGGCCATCAACTTACCTACGATCATGACATTGAGGTCTTTAGATTTCTCAATGGCAATAACAACAAAATCAAAGTCCAGATCCAATGATCGAAGTATCTTCTCCACCACTTGAATATCTTCCATCTTGTCTCCATGCCGTCTTAGCCGGTTCACAATGGTCAATGTCTGTAAAATACACAGATATTGACTCATTCACATCCATCTTCAGAGACTTGAACTCTTCTCTCAACATCTATGTCGAAGTCCTATATGCCTGGGCTTTCCATTATATATACCTGGCTATAAGCCCATGATAGCGTCGACTTACTATCACAATGCAAACATATCAATGGCATAGGTCTTGGCCATATAGGTATTTCTCACAACATACTTCTCAGCCACTCTACCTCTTTGCTTCCTAATGCTAATGTTACAAACTCAGTTGTCATAGTTGAATCAACAATAGATTGCATGAAGATGCTTTTGAGAGGATTGGTGACTGTAAGCAATTTGATTTACTTTGAATAATTGGACTGCACACGACATAGAAAACACCTCTATGGATCACAAAATTTATTCATACGCCACAAAATTAGCCCTTCTTAGTTATGTTATTATTTTTTTTCCAAGTATTATTGGACTCGAGGTTTGTGCTAAAGTTGGACTTGAGGTTTATTAGCCACTCATGGATTCAAGAGCTAGTGTTAGTTTTGTGCTGAAGTAATCTATTTGTATTTCACGGGATGTAATTGAGTAGAATGTCTAGGTTTATTTATTTATTTTATTTGATTTAAGACTGGCTCGTATACTAGATGCTAAATTTTCAATCACTTTGAGGTAATGGAAAAGTGTGATGAAAGGGTTAAGGTTTTAGACTAGTTCGGGGAATACCAGAACTCCGTTTGGTTCAGGTACAAAACAGAGATTCCGCCCCGTTCGGTTTTTGAGGCGGATTCGGGGTGGGGAATGGTTTTCAATTTCGGAGAATGTGCACAGGTTATAGGGGATTGAAATGGAAATAAAAATTTATTTGGTATGATATAAATTGCATTGAATGAGAAAAGGGATACATATTGTGACCGAATTAGAGCAACAAATTGGTCACTGAAAATTAATTTGGTCACCGAAAATAACTTTTGGTGGCCAAAGTGTAGGCAATTAAATACAAAAAAAAAAAAATTTATCGGCGACTAATAGTTGGTCACCAAAAATAGTGTTTAGTGATAAAAAGTTTTTGATGATTAACTTATTTGGTCACTATACGATACCAACAATGAGTAAAGTTTAGTCACAAAAAAAATTATTTGGTGACAAAATATTTGGTCATTAAAAGATATAAAAACAGTGACTATTTTTTTGTCATTGAAAAAATAGTCTTTATAGACCAGAAATTTTTCATAATTAATTTAGTTGGTCACTATAGAATACCCAACAGTGACTACTTTTTTGTTACTGAAAAAGTCATTCAGTGACCATCAAGTATAAGTGACAAACTAATTTGGTCAAAAAAAAAACATTCAGCGACCATGTTTTAGTCACTAAATGATATGATTTTGCGACCAAAGAATTTTTGGTCACAAATACCTCTCTATGACTAGGGTAAGGTGACCAATGTTTTTTGGTCACAATTGACGTTTGGTGACTAAATACGGCCTTTTAGTGACTAAATTCTTAGCCACAAAAAATATTTTTTCCTACAGTGAGGTTAAGATGGGAGGAGGTGGCGTGTTGTTGTTGGAGTGAGGGTTGATGGGGGTGGAGTGGGTTTTGGTTGGGTTGCTTCAGGTGGCGGCTAGGGACTGTTGAGATGGTGGAATGGTGGGGATAGGGCTGTTAAGATGGAAAGGATGTGGTGAGATGGAATGGTTTAATGATGGGAGGTGATGAGATGGAATGGGTTTAATGAGGTTTATTAGTAGTAGGGAGAGAGGGAGAGAGAAATGAAGATGAGATAATACAAAAGAGAAAGAAGTAATTGGTGCCAAACGATGGTACAATTACTGTTTTAAAATAGGCAAAGGCTAAGCTAACTATTGTTGCGGACTCCAAATCTTTATGTTGAAATACATGGAAGATAACTATGAAGCACTTGGACTTAGTTTGTCACTTAGCTTACAATGCACGTGTGTTACTGTAAACAATGATGTAAACTCCACAATATAAATTCATGCTCTACGCCTAGCTCCAACAACTATTTGCGAGGAAAAACTGTGAAAAATGTTTGTGTGAAAGTGAGTAGAAGTAATACCAATGCAGCAAGAACTGAAATTACTGCCCATGGGCTGTTCAAATAGTTCCGATTCAACTTCGCTATCCATCGATTCCTGCGTTTGTTGCAATGAGTATTCACTTTTGTGAAAATGTCAGCATACACGAAATGGTGGCTAGTTACCGTGACGGCGTCACTGATCTTGTTAAATATCATGGAAATCACTTCATCATCACCTAGCCAATTCTTAATGATACCACGCCGAGAAAGTATTTCAACATCTTTTGGAGAGTTTATTAGGCAATCCAAAAATCTCGCATACTGAGTGATGTAGCAGAGTTGACTTTTAAGACAATATTGCTCATATGCAATAAGGTTTCTGAAGCAAGTCTCTGTCCTGTCGTCAATAGTTAAAGTTGGAATTTGCATTACCCCATTTGTGAATTTGACATCGAACAAGCTACCTCCCTCAACCATTTCTAGCTTGACTCCTACTTCTCGAAGTTGTGTGGCACTAGGAATGAAATCCCAGCTCGATGTTTCAGTAGGCTTATTCCCAGCAAATGAATGCAGCCAATTATTGTGTATCAACCCAAGCAAATGGCTGATCTTGGGAGATGAACTTTCAACAATGTCCACTCTTTTTCCCGTACCAGGGTAAAGATCACGAAAAAAGCACAAGACAAGATGAATTAACCGCCCATGGTTGTCTGGAGCCTCGACCATGTCAAACAACTTGCAGAGAACGAAGAACGGTAGTTGGTTTTCAAATAATATCAGGTCACGCTGCAAGCTATTAAACATCCACTCCATCTCAAAAATAGTATCATTCTCATCTCTCAAGTATGGCATCTCAAACTTCCGCATCAATTCAACAATAAAGCATCCGTCCAGTAACATCATCTCGATCATTTTGTCTGGTGAGAGACTTATCGGTCCACCATAACATTTACGTGCTTCTTTCTCTAACGACCTGATAGCAATGACATAGTTGTCTGTGTTATTCTCATTTTTTCGTTGAAGAAGCACCTGCAAATACCTCAACTTATGCTCCTCCATCATCTTTAGGCTTTCTTTACCGTGGTGATAAGGACCTATTGCAACAATCTCTGGCACGTAGGCCTTCTCGTTTACCCCATGTAGTTGCTTATGGACTCTGAACATACAATGCTCTGATGGTGAAGGGGAGAGAAGAGCAAGCCTGTTACCAATGCTTATAGAAACAGAATCTTGTGAGTTACCAGCCTGCATGTCTATTTTCAAAACAATACAATATCATGTTCCACACAAAACAATTAAGATATTCTTAGCAAATTTAATCCGATGGAACATTTTAATAATTCCAATGCCCCAAAAGACAATTTGAATATGTAATATTGCCTACTTAAGGTGCTAAATGTTACCAACTCTTGGTCGAGTTTTATATTCTAATTTCTTAAGTTACAGTTAGGCTATTAAGCTGTTAGTTGTTTGAGATTTTTCAAACATATATCCTACCATTGTATGCATTATGTTCCTTGTAGCTTCGAACAATAATACATGTATCCATAACCATAAAGCTAGCAAAATATAACGAAGAACAAAATGTATTTTTTCTGCATGATTAGTGTTATTTTCGATTTTCACTGACACTGAATGAGAAAGTAAAACCACCAAACAAAAAAAAAGGGACATACCATGTCAAGCAACTGAGAAACAAGGACATACCATTAGTCAAAGTCTGGTAGGAGAACCGGTCAACGGGAGAAGCCACGTGAGAAAGGAGGCGGATATGTGTAAAAATATCCAGAGTTATTTGGATAAGGTACAATCTTTATTCTTTTAAATTTCAATAATATCATTTCGTTCCAATCATGACTGGTTGAGATAACTGCATCTAAGTTTGGACAACCAAACTTCTTAAGGTGGGGAGGATGTGAGACCCTGACTCAGAATTAGATAATTAGGGATAAAACCGGAGTTACTTGGTTAATTCAATGTTGAATTTAATGCTTTTTGAGGAGGGTTAATTTTATTTTTACTCGACCATCAAATATTAAATTTTGGAAATGCGATGAGAGCACTCATTATTTTTCAGAGCTTGATCGAACAAATGAAAGCGTTATGTGAATTTAGAAAGTGGGTAGTAAGATAACACCATGGGGGATGTTGCACCATATGATTTATCCTAGGATACTACAGGACATTTCTTAAATGCTTGGGGGAGTGGGTGAGCAGCATGTTGGGAGTCATCTGGCGAAGGAAATATAACGCTTCCAAGGATCAGCTTGGAGGAACCTTCTGCTTATACCTACAAGATTCATACTTAAGCCATTGAAACAACTCTCATTTCCCATTTTCTACTTTGTGCGAGCGCGCGCGAGAGAGAAAGATATAGAGAAGAAGGAAGGGGAAGAACCCAACTAACATAAGCAGATTCAATTCCAACCTTGGAATCTAGGTAACGTACTAAACTTTCCTAGCGAATTGGTGATTTGTTCATAGTATTTGCACCATGTTAGGTCAGTTTTTGGTGTTATTCCAAAAATTCGAGGTTTAAGAGGATGAACCAAGGTCTGCCATCATGGGAGATTCAGAGAAGAAATCGAGCTCCGTAACATCCGGTCGACCGGCCAGACAATCGACCTGACTGTCGGCCTGGCAGCCAGCCTGAGGCAGAACCCACAGTGGTTTGTTTATGATATGCTATGATGCTAGGGTTCTTCTTTCAACCCTGTGATGACATAGTAAGACTATAATGCCGAATCCAAAACGTATTTTTGAGTACCTCAAGCCATTATGAATTAGGAAGGCCAATATTCGGGATTAAACAAGTAGGAATGTTAGACTCATGGATTTTTAGAACACGTTGGACTATGATATTGAATAAGATACCTTTGATGATTGTAGGAGATGAGACATAGAGTCGTGACATATTATTCAGTCCACAAGATGTTATAAGAAGATGAGTTCAAATATAGTTTTATTGCATTTATGTTGTTCAAGCATGAGTTAGTTCAAGATTAAAGATGCTATTTTATGCACAAAATGTCATGTTGGATCATGATGAGATATTTATGTTGTAATTCATGCGTTAAAATAGAAAATATTATTTATTATGATGACAACTCATTCAAACGGTACCTCGATTACTAGGGAATTAGAATACAGCAAGCGGTGTGAAATATCGTTCAAACGGTACCCCGATCACTAGGGAATTAGAATACAGCGAGAGGTGTAAAATAAGGCTATTAACCACAACCAATGTGGTTTATGGATGACGTCATTCCATGTGAGCGATGATGCATAAGGGGGTATCTCCCACCTACAAATTATTGACGGCCATTCAATTGAACGTAAATAAGACAATCAAAAATGTTTGTCATCAGTGTTGGCCTTTGGACTCTGACGTGAATTCTATTTACTCAAATTATATTGTTACATGCATAAATGGTTATCATGGCAAACCCGTAAAATTTTATATTTGAATTCACACTAGCAATGCGCTAATGAATGTTGTCAAACAATATGCTAGGTGATGAGACAGTGCATGGTAGGCAGTAAGGAGGACGTGGAGTTTTGTAGACACTTAGGTCTTGTTTGGTAACACTGTCTGCTTTCTATTTTGTATTTTGTATTTTTTGTTTCCCAACTTTTGTTTATTTTTTTTAAAATAAAAATAAAAAACTTGTTTGTGTTAACCTATTTTTAGTTTATTTTTTGGTTTACAAAAAACAAAAACATGTTCGGTTTGCACAAAAAAAATTCCAACTTTGTTTTTGGCATTCAATATATACATATATAATATTTTTATATACACACTTATAAGTATACTTATATGTATATTCAAAATATATATACTATAAAAATATATTTATATAGATTAGAACTATATATAATATATAAGCATACTTATATATATTAGAAATATCTGTGTGTGTGTATATATACACACTTATATAATATATATATATATATATATATAATTATAATATGTATATATAAGCATATTTGTAATACGTATAATATAAGTGGTAGATCGGATGTCTAATATTTATATATATTAGAACTATATATAATATATAAGTATACTTATATATATTAGAAATATATAAGTGTATATTTAATATATAATTATAATATGTATACATAAGCATATGTGTAATACATATAATATAAGTGGTAGATCGGATGTCTAATATTTATATATATTAGAACTATATATAATATATAAGTATATTTATATATATTAGAAATATAAGCGTATATTATATATATATATACACACACACACACACACACTTATAAGTGTGTAACACACTTATAATATGTATATATGTATATAGTATATGTATTATAAGTGTGTATATATATATAAGTGTGTGTGTATATGTATATAATATATGTATATATATATAAGTGTGTATATATATATATATATATATAAGTGTGTGTGTGTGTGTGTATATATATATATATATATATATATATATATTATATGTATAGTATGCGTATATATAATTATATATATGTCTAGCATATATACATAGTTGATTTTTAAAAATAAATGACTTCTCACTTTTCTTACTTTCTCTTTTTTTAAAAATAATGAAAACTGTTTTTTGATTTTTTATAAGCAAAACATCAATACAAATATGTTTTCTTCTCGTAAAATAGAAAATTTAGAAAATAAAAACAAAAAACATAATGTAAAATTTAAAATGGTTTCCAAACATGGCTTTAGTGTAGTTAGTTCGCTTGTCTTGTTGTTAGCAGCTAATCGGCCATGTTATGGGTTGATATTTTGAGGATGATGTATGTATCAAGCTACACTTATACTTCCTTGGAGTTTTTAACGTTATGAATATTCACGTTCCGCTCACTCTGATTAGCTTGTATAGATTGTTGCACGACAAGTTTGAGATCCTTAAACTGCTTATGTCATAGGCCTTAACGGGTTTGACTCGTTGGTCAGTCACTAATTCATCCTACATCGGGATGGGTCATGACAAGTGGTGTCCCAGAGGGAGATCGAAGTCGACAAAGCTAAAGTTGACTTAATTTCACAACTACTCCTCCCACTTCGGTTAAGCAAATTCGATCCTTCTTAGGACACGTAGGCTTTTATTGCCGTTTCATTCGAGACTTTAGCAAGATTGTTAAACCCTTGTGCAATCTCCTCACCAAGGATGTGCCTTTCATATTCGATGAAGAGTGCATGCAAGCCTTCATTACTCCTAGGGATGCCCTGTCCTCTGCACCGATTATGCAGTCACCTGATTGGTCAGTCCATTTAAGATTATGTGTGACGCATCCAACTATGTAGTCGATGCAGTCCTCAGCCAAAAGGTTGACAAAATTCCCTATGCCATATACTATGTGAGTAAAATCCTCTCTAGTGCTCAATTGAATTATACCACTACGTGGAAGAAATTACTCACGGTAGTATTTGCCCTCGATAAGTTTCAATCATACCTCCTCGGATCTAAAGTTATCGTATACTCTGATCATGCCGCTTTGCAACACTTGCTTTCTAAAAAGATGCAACACCTAGGTTGCTCCATTGGATTCTATTGCTACAAGAATTTGACTTTGAAATTCGGGACAAGAAAGGTTCCAAGAATTCCATAGCTGACCACTTGTCAAGGATTGCAGTTGACTCCTCTTGCGACACCACACCTTTGCATAACTCATTCCCTGATGAGCAACTTTTTCAAGTGTCGCAAGCCTGGCCTCCATGGTATGCACATTTAGTGAAGTACTTGGCCATTGATGTGATCCCTTCGAATTGGTCCCAATTGGATAAGGACCGATTTTTCACAGGTAGGACATTACATTTGGGAGGATACGGAGCTCTTCCAGTATTGCGTGGATCAAGTGATCTGGCGCTGTGTCCCTGGGTGTGAATACCATAGTATTCTTACTTTTTATCACACTCTGGAATATGGGGTCACTTTAGTGGGAGAAAGATTGTCGCCAATATATTGCAAAGTGGCTTCTATTGGCCAACATTATTTAAAGATGCCCACAAGTTTTGCAAGACATGTCTTCTATGCCAATGCTCTAGAATCATGTCTGCCGGGATTGGATGCCAATGCCCCCAATTTTAATGGTAGACAAATCTGAGGTCTGCAGAATAAATTTTATGGGACTGTTTCCAAATTCATTCGGGAATGCTTATATTTTAGTAGCAATCAATTATGTCTAAAAATGGGTAGAGGCGGTGGCGTCCAAAACAAATAACCAAAAGGTGGTGATCAAGTTCCTTAAAAGTAACATCTTTAGTCGTTTTTGTTGCCCGAGAGCAATTATTAGTGATGAGGGCACCCACTTCTGTAATAGGCACTTCGCAGCACTAATGAGCAAATATTCCATCACGCATAAGGTGGTGACACCTTATGATCCTCAGACTAGTGGCAAGGTTGAAGTCTCAAATAGGGAGATGAAGAAAATCTTTGATAGAATGGTGGGTACCACACGCTAAGACTGGTCGACCCGACTAGAAGATGCATTGTCGGCCAACCACACTGCTTATAAAATCCCTATTGGCATGTCTCCTAACTGGTTAGTTTTTGGTAAGGCATGCCACTTGCCGATAGAGTTGAAACATAGGGCATTGCGGACTATAAAAAAGTTTAACTTTGATATGGCCACTGTCAGGTCTTATCGTCGACTCCAACTCAGTGAGCTAGAAGAGTTGTGCAACAACGCATACAAGAGAGCACGAATGTATGAGGTTAGGAAAAAAACATTTCATGACAAGCATATAGTTCGCAAGTCTTTTGAGCCTAATCAAAAGGTTTGGCTTTTTAATTCTCGTTTGCGTCTATTTCCTGGGAAGTTAGGATCAAGGTGGGATGGTCCATTTATCGTACTTAGAGTCTTTTCCCATAGAGTAGTCGAAATAAAAAACCCACAAGATGGTACAGTTTCTACGGTCAATGGTCAATGTTTAAAGCCATATGTGGAAGGAATTGTCAATGAGGAGATTGACTTAGTGGATCCGATCTATTCGGACCACTGAGCGTCCATAAATTTTAGGAGACCATAAATCTATGGATTTGAGATACCTCCAGTAATTGTCATGCTTGAATGGCTTCTAACGATCTGGTATAGCCACCTAGTCGAAGCTACGTATGTAATACATAGGAGGTTAGGTCTGATAGTAGGCGCGTAATTAGCAACAAGAAATCTATCTGAACCATCTGACTTTAATATCCGCCTCCATGGAGATTGCTTCACAAACGGAGTGGTAAGTAAAGAATTTGGTAGCCCCAATGGGAGTGACAGCTTATTAGACGATGGTCCCACTTCTCAAGATGTCGTTGAACTCTATGCATACTGTCCAAGGAAAAAAGTTATACTTGTATCTTTTGGGTAAAGAAAGTGGATGATAGTTTTGCACTGTTCTTTACTTATTGCTTTTTTTTCTTCAATTGTTTGTCATTAGCTCCTTTTATTTTATTTTTTTTATTTTGTGTCTTGTAGACTAGCACTTGGAGGTTGTCTTGTTCAAGTTAAGGGATCTCTAGCCCCTACATTTCACTATCTTTTGTAGTTCGCCGTCCGAGGTTTACTTTTTCTATCATGTCTCTTAGTTTTATGTTTTCAACGAGGACATTGAATGTTTTAAGTTGGGGGGTGAGATCTTTTTTGGTCTTTGTTTACAATTAGAGTCAGAAAAATTAAAAAAAATAAAAAATTTGAAAAAACCAAACTAAAAAATAGTGGGATTCTTTCAGCATCAAACGTGAGACTTTTTGAGATTGCTCTAGATTGATTGAGGTTGAGATGTGATAGTATTGCTTGATATCATTGCGGCATTGTAGTTTTTTTTGTTAACCTATCATGAGAACTTTGTCTTAACACTTACTTTTAGCACTTCTTGCACTTCACGTTTACTTGGTCTTTGGTCGCTTGTGAGTTGCAATTAGATTATTCTTGATGGCCAAATTAGTGGAGACTTATTCCCATGTTAGTTTCAAGCCTTACTTTTCTAAGAGTGGTGTCACACAAACTCTTATTTGTAAAAAAAAATAAAAATACTTTCGTTGTCGATCTCATTATCTTTGTTGCCAAGTGTTGGGACATGATGCAATATCTATTATTTTTCTCTTGGGTTGTTGACTTGCATGTGTCGCCCCTAATTAAGAGAGAATCATATGCCATTTTTTTTATTATTCGAGCTAGTTCGTTCTTTTTTCCCATAGACATATCCTTTGGTATCCCTTGTATTTTGTATACTTGTTGTGTGACTGCAATGCTTCATATTCTTTTCTTGAAATATCGATGAGTTGAATTGCAAGTCTTCAAGTTTCATGTGGGAAGGAGTCCCTTGTATTTTGTGGGTTATCACTGCTGAAAACTGTTACGAGACTTCACTCGCCCTACCGGAGCTACTAAGGGATTTAAAAGACTTGTCACGCTTGCTAAGTGTGATCGTGCCCCACACGAAAGTTGGGATTATTTAGTTTATTTATTTTTAATCTTTGCTTTGCTCAAAACTAGCAAATTGTAAGTTGGGGGTGTGATAAGTACGTAAATAATATCATTTACGCCGCCCAATTCACCATTATTAGTCTCCTTTATTACATTATCCAGTCATTTATATGTGTTTTTGATATTTCAGTACTTAAAGATGATTGGCGATAATTTTAAAGATTTTTTTAAAAATAAAAATTAATTAATTAAATCCGTGTGGACGGGACTGTAGCACGTCCGGACCGGAACTGTGGGGCTCCAAACGAAAATTTGTCAAGCCTTTGGAATTTGATTTTATCAGCTAGGCATCCCGACGGGGCTGTTCGCGTTCGGACGTGTCGAGTAGGCCAAAATGTCTATTTAAGCGCCAAGGAAAGGGAACGAGAGATAGAAACCCTAAGAGGACTGTGAGGTTGGAGGAAGGGGAATCGCTTAGGAGACAATTTCCAATGGTCAGCTAAACATCCGATCTAGGGCAAAGATGAAGCCCCTATTCAAGTAACTCTGTGTTTGTATATTTCTAGATTTTTTTTTCATATTAGAATTGATTAGTTAATTAAGAATGCGTTTTCATTGCGCGTGAATGAAATAGAATTACTTTTTCGACTTAATGAGTATTTGTGCATGCACTCTCAAATATCTAATTAATCAATGGTTTCCTTTGTTCGTGCTTGGGTAACTGAGATAGATTATACTCGTAAGACATATCGTGTCACTAGATAGCCCGTGAAAGAGACGAATTGCACTAGCATGAGGGTCTGTACTATGGTATAGTCCATGCTTGTTGGCAGCTCGATTATCTTCTTGAACATGTGTGATTCAAATAGAAAACCTAAACATATACATCACCTAGTTACACGGTCGGTGTTGATTCGAAACCCTATACTTTTTCTTGCTAGTTTTCACTCAATTTAATTTATGTTTTCTATAGTTTAAGTATTTACAATCCAAATAATCAAGTCAAATTTTTTTTCAATCGAATTAATTTAGGAAATAATAGGATTAATCACAACTCAACCATTTTATCTCCGTGTATCGACACTCAGACGTACCCCCACTATTCTCTGGAGTAGTAGCTAATTTAAAATTTTTATAAATATTTTTTTAACTCAATACGACACAGTCAACTAGTCTTAGCGTACTACATGGTATGATATGTGTCCTAGATGTTTAAAACACATAATCCACCCAACAAGCATAATTAGTGTAGTAGTAGTATCCGTAATACTCTATATCACGAATGTTTATGCGCTATGGCATGTCCTTACACCCATGATTGGCCAATGTCCTCTAAACGAGAGTTAGCTGAATCGTATAATTAATTAGAAAGCTATCCACACAAGTCAAGTGTACTGTCTGAGTCCATATATCTACAGTAGCTTGAGTAAATTGTTTTGAACGACTCTACAATAAAGAAATAGTTAGAAATAGAAATACAAATCTGATGATAGATCTGCATCTTCATATTTTTTTACACATCCCGCATTTCACCTAGCAGATGACTACTTGTACCACATGGAAGACAAATATAAACAAAACAAATATGTGCAGATGTATAGATACATATATATATACAGATGCCTTTGACTGTGCGTAAGGATCGATCAAAATTGAGTAGACAGAAAAACTTTCGAAATTGAGCAGACAGAAAAACTTACTTGATTGAATTGGGTGGGTGCTTAATCGTCTTTCCGTGCAGAAATAGAAGTAGCTAGAACGAAATGAATGACAAACTTCTACCCCTTTCTACCATCCAAAGTCATTGCAGAGAGCAGGGACGCCATCAAAAGCGATTATCAACCCAAAATCAGATTTAAGCTCACAATTTGTTGGAACCTCAAAAGTTTCGATTGTATGCACACAGAGAGAGAGAGAGAGAGAGAGAGAGATGATTAACAAATAAAGTATACAGATACTTATTTCCGAAGCAAGTTGAATTTCTTTTCATTTTTCTTTGTTTGATTCGTTCATTCATTGATCACTACCTCAGATTGCACCTCTGTCAACCTAATTTGTCTTACATCATTTCTTTTATTATTTTTTAATTTAATTTTTTATGCCTTTGTTAATTTCGTATGAATTATTAAATTATTTTGACGATAATAACTGAAATATTAAAAATTATTATAAAAAATTTATTAAAGATAAAAACAATATAAAACATTAATAAATGCAAAAGCTATTTTGCATAAGAATAAAAAATAATTAAGAAAACTTACTCCCTTTAGTCTTTCCTCCTCTCTTTGCGGAAGTCTATGGCTTTTCCTATGTTTGCGGACGATTAGGATCCTTCGAGTACCCCTTTGTTGAAAAGGATTTGCTAAGTGAGGAAAGCCCTTCTTACGAGAGAGAGCAAGAGAGAGAGAGTGGACGTCTTTTTTGTCAGATCTATACATGATTTGCACCCATAGTAAAATCCTTGATAAAAATGCCTTAACTTTTGGTGGATTTGGTGGATACCCTTCTGTTTTTGCTGCATACTGCAGGCTGCTTAGTTGTCGAAGTAACATATAGCATTTCTATGTAGTATTATCAACGAATCATTTAGCAAAAAAAATTTTAATTATATTAATTCATACAGTTATTGGGAAACAATAATTACCCATATATATATATATATATATATATATATATATATATGGGGCGCACTAAAATTGTATTCCTTGATGAGTATTGGGCCCGCTAAAATTGTCATAATCTAATCATCAATCATGGTTGATTAAACAACTTTATTGAATAGAGAGATGAAATTACAGCAATTGAAGAACAACACCTTCAAGGCCTGCAATTAGCATGAAAGGTTAAAAGGTAAATATGCAGCGAAAACAGAAGGGTATCCACCAAAAGTTAAAGGCATATCCACCAAATCCAACTCAAAGGTCTACATTTCTACGAACAACCCATAGAAAAAAACTGAACTATGCCCAGTAAACTCAATTAAAGAAGCCAGAATGGAGATTATATGTTGTCTGGGATTATTAATCCGATTTGATATTGTATCTTATGCGCATTGATGAGGATGAAAATAACACTCGAACATATATTTCAATTCGAATACTGCATGATAAAAAACGAAAATGACATAGGAAATTAGCACGCTACCGTAAGAGTCTCCTTTACGTAGGACTCATCTTGAACAGTCTTAGTCCCTATCTATGAAGGATCTATGAAGCACGGGTACTCTGAAAACGACGCCGTAAGAGTACCGAGTACCGGTACTGGTACGGGTATGGCTCCGGTACGTTTTTTCCGGTACCGGGTACATCAAAATGGTATGGGTACGTTTTCAGCTTTGGGTACGAGAGGGGTACGCGAAAGGTACGGCCCCGGTACGAAATTGGGTAAAAAAAATGGGTAGAGGGGTCGTTTTGTAAGTTATTTCTAATTATAGGGGGTAAAATGTTAAAATGTTAATACAAATTTTAAAATCCTAAAAATCTAACGCTCATAATCTTTCTTCTTCTTCATTCTAACTTCTAGCAGCAACGTTCTATAGCCATCCTCCGACGTTCTAGTTTCCAGACTTCGAAGCCAGGTAACAAGCTCTCTCTCTCTCTCTCTCTCTCTCTCTCTCTCACGTGTGCGCTTAGTCGTCTAAGAGTAAGATCCAAGCAGAAATAGAAGTAGCTAGAACGAATCACAAACTTCTCTACTCCTTAATTTCTACCATCCCAAGTCATTGCAGAGAGCAAATAGTCCAATCTCCAGAGATGCTAGATGCTATGTTCCAATCCCTACCTTTCTGGAGTATACACTACTAAGCTTATAGGAAATCTTATATATCACCATTAATACTTTCAATTTCTTTATTTGTTTTCCGATGAAGGATTAAAATAGAGCTCCAATAAACTTGAATGTTGACTAACAGTTAACTAATTAGTGGGGCTCTTCCTCCATAACATCGCATCTTCCTCTCACCTTCCTAAATCGAACAAACCCAAAAAGAAAAAAACACATGTCTTCCTCTCACCTTCGTATTCCCACCCCATTTTCCAAAAGCATGCATCCTATTCCTACCCCACTTTCCAAGCACATGTATAGGGGTGAAAAAAAAAAAACAAAGACCAAATCAAACAGACGAAAAAAAGTCTATTGAAATTATTGGTGTTGGGTTGTTCTAAATTCTGTACCGGTCATTCTAATTTTGAGTTGTAAAAATTTTCGGTGTTGGGTTTGGTTTTATACAAATCGATCTCGAACCGACTTATATGGATTAACCATGAAGTATGGACCCAATTGAACCAACTTGTAAATCTTTATTTTTTTGCATGACCTAAATTATTTGAAAGTTCATGTCATGGTAGGCTAGTCCGGCCCGAAATCTGTAAATTATCCAATCCGACCGAACCACCCTGAATCGATTTTAGTCCACCAAGTATTTTGGTCGGAATTGAATATTTATATTTACTGCCCAAATCCATGATTTTGGTCCGGTATATACGCAAAAACCAACCAAACTGAACCAAATTAATGCTTAGTTGAAATTTCTCAATAATATACTGAGCCAAAAAAATAAAGGTTTCTCATCAATACCTCCTAGGTTCCTTCCTTCACAACTTCCTCTTATTGAAGTATAAACTTGATTTGACTCAAAATAAAATAAATAAAACCCAAGACAAGCCCAATACAAAAGGCCCAAAGAAAAAGATATTTTTGGAGGAGATAAAATCTAGTTTCTAG
>JABCMJ010035236.1:0-11268 GCA_014822125.1 Arbutus unedo | reverse complement strand
TCTGCCAGACGACCTCCGTGACCGGTCACGGACAGGGGAAGGGGACCCTGACCGGTCACGGCTAGCTACTGACCAAAAAATATAAAACTGGGCAAAATCTGCGTGACCAGTCACCGGCTGGTCACGCGTATTTACTCCTCTCTTCTTCACCAAAACTCATCCAAATTATCATTTATCTTGTCCAACCCGTATCGATACTTATCTTATTCACCGTAACATATTTTTAAACATTAAAATAGGGCGGGTCCTCACAGCAGAACTGGTTGTTAAAGGCAATAAAGCATGTGAGTATGGGTGTTGAACATATGTTTTGTATGAGACACTTGTATGCCAATTTCAAGCTGCCTTTCAAGGTTAAGGATGTGAAGGATTTGACGTGAGGGACAATATGTGCATATACCCAACTCCAATATGCAAAGAAAATGAGTCAACTGCATGCCTTGAACAAGGATGCCCATGAATGGTTGATAAATAGTGGTGTGGATAATTGGGTTTGACATTGTTTCACTGGTTTGGCCAAGTCATCTGTGATAGTTAATAAGTTGGCTGAGTCATTCAGCTAACTCATAATGGATGCAAGGGACAAGCCCATAGTGACCATGATGGAGATGATTAGAAGACAACTTATGGTTAGATTCCAAGAGAGGGTTCAATTCATACACAAGTTCAATGGGCTCCTGTTTCCATCAATTCATAAGAAATTGGAGGTGCTCAAGACTAGGGCTAGGATGTGTGAGAGCTTGTACTTAAGTGGTAGGATTTTTGAGGTGACAAATGAGATGAGGACCTTTATTGTTGATCTGGGTAACCATGCATGCAGTTGCAGGGAATGAGATGTCAAGGGATACCCTTGTATTCATGCAATTGCTACTATATATATTGACAAGGAACAACTTGAGAAGTATGTGGACGAGTGCTGTCACAGGACTACATTCCTTAGAGTATGGGATAGGCAAATTTATCCAATTCCAAACTAGGCTACGTGGGTGCAAACTAAGTACAAACCTATACTACCCTCACCTTCCAGAAAGAAGTCAGGCAAACCCAAAAAAGCCAAGAAGAAGGGAGTGGATGAACCAAAGAATCCACATACTGTAAGGAAACAACACGAGTCACTAAAGTGTGAAAAATGCAAACAATACGATCACAATGCTAGAACATGCAAAGCATCAAGTTAAGTAACTATTTACTATTGGCATACTCTGATTGTTAATTGCATATTATAGTTTTATTTTGAGGGGAGGACCATCACAAAGGGGTGGAATTGGAAAAGGATATATGGGCAGGGGAGGACCATCACAAAGAGGTGGAACTGGAAAAGGATATATGGGCAGGGGAGGACCATCACAAAGGGGTGGAACTGGAATAAGAGGTTCTTTACTACAGACTAGACAACTTGAGGTACCTAATGCACCCTACACTTATGTAATCTATAATGTAGTTATTTTCTAATGACTTTTCATTTCAGACTGGAACTGTAAGAGGACATGTTGACAGTGGAGGAACTAGGGGTAGACCATGAACCAAAGAGGACAAAAAACTAGGGATGGACACACTAGTGCAATGGATAGGGGTGGACACACTAAATTAGTTGGAACACAAGTTTTAGTGGTTGGAACATGGCCAACCAGTGGTGGACAGTCTGTTGCTGTGAGAAGAAGTAGTAGACAGATGAACAAATTTCAAAAGATTGGTCCAAGCCAAGGGTCATCTAGTACTCCAACGTACGAGATGATTGACTAAGAGTGTAGTAGGAACCTTGTGTAACTAACTTTGTTTAAATAGTAGAAACCTTGTGGAGTTTTGGTAAATCCTTGTTGAAATAGTAACTCCTTAATGTAACTTTGTTATGGTAAATCCTTGTTGGAATGGTAACTCCTTAATGTAACTCTGTTTTGGTAAATCCTTGTTTGAATGGTAATATGTTTTGGTAAATCCAAATGGTTTGCTGCAAGTGTTTCACTGGTATGTTGAAATGGTAATTCCTTGGTTTGCTGGTAGTATGGTTTTGGGTTGTTGGAATGGTAACTCCATAATGTAACTATGTTTGTTGGTTTGCTGGAATGGTGTTTGTTGGACAGCTTGTTGCTGCAAGTGTTTGTTGGAATGGTAATTGTGTTTGAAGTGTTTCATTAGTATGTTGGAATGGTTCACTGGTAGTGTGCAAATGGTATGCTAGTAATGTCCAAACTGGTATGCTATGTCAAATGGTTTACTGGACCAAAATAGTTTGCCAAATGCCATGTGCTATGCTGCCACACACTTAGCCAAATGGTTTGCTGGTAATGTGCAAATTAGTATGCTATGCCAAATGGTTTACTGGACCAAAATGGTTTGCCAAATGCAATGTGCTATGCTACTACACAATTAGTCAAATGGTTTGCTGGTGGTGTTTCACTGATTAGCCAAATGGTCTAAAACTTAAACAACCCAAGATTACCAATATGATCTGCAAACTTGTACATTATATATTCATTACGTAACATTCAAAATAGGATTACATATTCAGAACGTTGAACCAATACGCAATGCCAATTACAAAAACAAAGACTACGCCAAATTGGAGCTTCACTTCCTTGACTTTCGACGCTCATAACAACCTCCTCAATTCCTCATTCTTCTTCGATAATTCCTAAACTTTTTTTGCCAAACGTTCAATACTCGAAATCATTTTTCCGTTCCTTCGCTTCAACACTTCATTCTCATTTTCGGCTACTTTTAATTTTCTGACAACATGCTCGCCGAACTCCAGTCCCGGAGAGCAAGCTGGTGGATCATACCAAGCGAAATACGAACATCCACCCTCCTACCAAACACAATCAAAATATCTCATAAATATCTCATACTTTGAAAATTTTAAATAGAATTGTCTCTTACCATATTAATAATCTTACCTTGTAATTAATACAACCGAAAAATCTCCTCCCTAAGTTCTCAATAGTGTGCGATGTTCAAATTGGAGCCCTAATCTCATGCGCACAATGTCTAAATTCGCTTGGACTTGGAGGTGGTTTGATTCTAGACCTGCATTTGGAGGAGCAATTGCTAGCCATTTCTTAGGCTATGGAAGAGAGAAGAGGTTCAACCTTTTGAAAATAAGTGATAGAGAGGAAAACAAACCCTAATCGCAGAGAGAACATTGGGAAGGGCAGACGAGACTAATAAAGGGGTAAAATAGAAAAAATGTGGCTCACTTGTGTACTTAACGTGTTCTTTCTTAACAAAGTCAAAACGGCAAGATTCGATCGATACAAATTGAAAGTTAATGGGGTACATTGGGACAATTAGAAGATGAAGGGGGTAAAGTGATACTTAGGTATAGATGAAGGGGGTTTTGTGTAATTAACCTTGAAAATTATCACACGTTTACGTTGTCGGCGCCCCGGTTGTGAAAGACAATGAGCTCTGACATGCTATTGGGAAATGTGATCAACTCAGAAATTATTCTTGAATTCTTGATATTATCTCAGTTATCAATTTCAATTACATTTTTTTATTTCCGCACTTGTTTATTTTTTTTGCTATTCATTACATGTTTATTTTATGTACATGCATACTTTGATATGGTGCATAAATGGGGATCATATACGGGTAGGATTATTTATTGAGTTTTATCGTTCATGGTGTAATTTTTCTGTCTCTAGTCTTTTATGCGAGATGTCAATGATGAAACAGTTGAGCCCTCTTACCAGCCCGGACACTGGAGGTAGCACTGACAAACCCAACATGCCAGGCACCGAAGATGGCGCACACGAAACCATATAGCACCTTGGTTTACTTGATTTATTTTAGCTCTATAATTTTTGAAATTTTTTTTAGTATAAACTCTCTTTTGTTTCAATTATTGTAACAAAGCTCTTATTTTGTTATAAAATGAAATGAAAATTATTTTGGCCGTTTAATTTTTTTTAACGTCTCCAAATTCGAGTCATTATAAAGTTGATGACCCATCTGAATTAGTAGCCTTCTCTGCCAAATCCCTCCACTCCATTGCCTTGTTCTCCAATTTCTTCCCCTTCTCTCCTCCCAGTAGCTCTCTAACAACATTCTCCATTTCATCTCTCTTCACATCACCACCAATCTCCAACCCCACCTCCCATTTAGGACAAATAAATAGATTAAATTTATTTTACACTATATACATTTTTATATAATTATATATATATATATATATATATATACATATATATATACATATATATAGACATATATATATATATACATATATATAGATATATATATATATATATATATTAATGCACGCATAAATAGATTAAATATATTAAAAAAACTAACATCAATGAAGCATCTTACGAGGGACATTTTAGTCGTTTATTAATAAAAATTAACTGTATTAATATAAAATAATAATTTATTAATTTTAAAAATAAATGAGGTGATTGTATTTTTTAAAATTACTGACAAAAATCCTGTCAGAAACGTGAGGGAGTTTGCATTTTACCCAAACAGATAATATAAACTACATAAAAATATGCAGACCTAGTCAACGTGGAATCACGTGGTGGGCAAGAATCCAAATCCTTCAAATCCAAATGAACACAAAGACCTTGACAAATCCAATGGGACTTGGGGCCGTGATGTCCGCATTGCACAGCAAATCATGCTATGTGCTAAAATAATGTTATTTTATTATGTAAGAAATTGTCGAATTAATTATACACTAATTGAGTAATTTCTAACACAATGTTTATCCAAGTTAATTTCGTGCACTGACCTAATCATTTGCAATTACTTAAATCACCGTCTTGTTAGTATGACATCGGCACCACTTGGCAAATTTTTTTATTTTTTTATTTTTAGTTTTATGTCAAATTTTAATGAATTCGTAATGGTCTTTGACATAAAGAATTCAAAAAGAAAAAAATTATACCAAAAAATTAAAAAAAATATTAAAAGCAAAAATAATCTAAGGTGAACATATTTTTTTAGATTTTTTTTTTCAAGTTTGTTGTATTTTTTTTTATTTAATTTGCTACTCTATCTCGTTGAGACCAAACAATATTCTAAAAAGAAAAAAAGAAATTGACGCAAAACTAGAAGAAATGAAAAAATAAAATAAAGATAAAAAATGACTCAGTGATAAAGTTAGGCTAATTAAAGTATTTCGAACAAAGATGTCAAATTTAATGTGTCAATTCAGTTTTTAAAAAATGACATCAAAACTAACTCCAACAAAACTATCAAAATTATTGTCAAATTTTACGTGCCAATTGAAAAAGCCTACTATTTAACATCAAGTGTCAAATATCTTTTTGCCTTGGATGCCTTAGCCTCGAATGTTTTTTTGCCTCAAATGACTCAATTTAACATTTTTATTGGAAATCAAAAAATTTGAATATCAAATTTAAAGATATCAAATTATCACATAAATTGTCAAAAAAAATTTAACATCTTTCTTGAAGATGCTCTTGTGCCGAAATTATTTTTGTTTTTGATGCCCATGACTTGGCATTTGAACTTGAGCTAGGTCTTGATTTGTCAAAGAGAGCATCTATTCTACTGCATGTGGGCCTAAGAGACACTTGGTCCGCACGTATTTGCACTATTCTAGCTTCCTTTGTTGAATTCCAACAAAATAAAAAATAAAAAAGACCCAGATTTCTGTAAATATCTATATATATATATAGATAGATAGATAGATAGAGAGGGAGGGAGGGAAAGAGAGGGGTGCAATGGCAGTAGGAGATGAAGAAAAGCCCCATGCAGTTTTCATACCATGCCCAGTTCAAAGCCACATCAAAGGACAGATGAAACTGGCAAAGCTACTCCACCACAGGGGCTTTTTCATCACCTTCGTCAACACAGAGTTCAACCATAACCGATTTATCAAAGCCAGAGGAACAGATTCTCTATCTAAAGTACCCGATTTCCAGTTCAAAACAATCCCAGATGGCATTCCCCCGTCCGACCCTGGCGCCACCCAAGACGTTACTTTGGTGAGTGGATCCGTTAGAAGGAACTTCTTAACACCGTTTCGGAACCTTCTACAAGAACTCAACGATCGTTCCGTTTCAGAGAATCCGCCGGTGACGTGTATAGTCTCCGACGGTGTTATGCCGTTTACTGTAACCGTTGCTCAAGAGCTTGGGATACCAGTTGCTGTTTTCTGGACATTTGCTGCTTGTAGTTTCATGGGGTTTTATCAGTGTCGGGCTCTCCTCGAGAAAGGCCTTGCACCACTTAAAGGTATGTTTTTCACAAACTTTATCACAATATAACTTAAGTCTAATTTGATTTATGCTTTGGCTACTCTATTTGTATTGATATCCTCTCTTTCTTTAAAGGCAAATAGAAATTATATAAATAGTACGAATATACAAAAATAACTTGTTTTGGTGGCAAATATGTTCGAAATCATTAGATACACGTATAATTTTTAAATTATTGAGAATCCCACATGTATTTAATAATTCCAAACACATCAATGTCCATATGTATCGGCATAGTCAGTGTTCATTACTTTTTGTAAATTGCTCCCCTCAAACATAACTTATCTACTTTTTAGGCGGCAAAGTAGAAAAACGAAAGAAACTCTTTGACTTATTCCTTACTACAAGGCAAGTATAAAAAAAAAATGAAAAAGTTCATGAGTAAAAAAATAATTTTAATTATCTTTTCTGTTAAAAAGAAAAAGGAGTGTACGACTTTTTCAGCTTTGCTCCGAAAGTAACTCCAATTATATCTTAATTTTTTACTTTACGAATAATTTTTTTTAATATTTTTTCTTAAATCGGAGATGATCATGGGTGTCAACTGCAGAATGACAAAAAGGGCATAGTCCTTCTAATGAACTCAGACTTGGTTGGGATTCTACCATGCACTGCTTGCCACACAAATAGTACTCTTTTGGGGTCTAATACTCTTCCAGATTACCTGCGGAATAGTGTCTTCTGAATAAATTTGGTTCTCCCAAGACTGGTGGGCATACTTCATTGAGAATCCTTTGTCCTTGTTCCACTTCTATGATAATTGATCTTCTGAGGAGGAGGAAAAAGACACCATCTGCAGCCTCTGCCTCAGAATCTCAGGAGACTCTTTTTCCCAAGAAAATAGTCTTCTTTTGAACTGAATCTCCCAACTTGATTGAGAACCCCCATTGGCTAATTCAAAGACCATTGTCTCTTTTTGAGTAGACGCCTGAAAAAGTCTAGCGAAAGCTTCCTTAAGGGGCTTTTGATCTAACCAAAGTCTGGGCCCACCTTAATTGACAATCCTTTGATGATATTGGCCAAGCTTGAGTTCTGACTTCCAACTGAGCAAATGTCCTGCCATTGGGAAGAAGTCTTACCATTAGATGCCAGCTTAGGAAACCAAGCCTCAAGACCACGCCGGTATTTGTTAGATGTAACATTATCCCAAATAGCTCACCTTTCCTACACTGCCGTTTGGCAAGGAGAACTTGATTGAATTCCACTATTTTTTTAATGCCAAGACCCCTAAACTGTTGTCCTTTGTAATTTTCTCCCAAGATACCATATGGACTACCTTCCTGTCTTCTGAATCCCAAGTGAATCTCCTCTGAATCTTTTCCAGAGCTCTGCTCACAGCTTTTGGGATTTTAAACGAAGACATATAGTAAAAAGGAAGGTTGGTTAAGGTGGATTTTACGAGTGTAATCTTTCCTGTTGTAGATAAGAATCTTCTTTCCAAAGGGCTAGCTTTCCTTTAATTCTATCGAAGATAAGTTGCGAATTATGAATTCTCCTATGGTTAGCCCCTAGAGTAAACCCAGGGTAGTGCATAGGGAGGGAGACTACATTGCAACCCAGAAGAGAAGCCAGGGAACTCACATTCTCCTGAATGACCGTCATGATCTCACAAACTGAGCTTTTGTTGAGGTTGATCTTAAGACCAAACACAATTTGGAACCATCTCAAGACTCTTTTGGTGATAGAAACATCTCTTTGATTATTCTTACATAACATAATGGTGGCATCTGCGAAATGCAAGTTAGTTATGCAACACCCATCGGATCCAATAGTCACAGGAGAAATGAGGCCACAAAGAACTGCCATTTCAAACATAATGTTCAGAGCTTCCACCACTAGACTGAAAAGGAATTCCCTTTGTCTGAGCTCCTTTTGAGGCTTGATTTCTTTAGTAGGGAAGCCATTGATCTTGATAGAGATAGAAGAAGTAGATATACATTCCCAAATCCACTTACACCACCTATCTTTGCACCCAAATGTCTTCATCATATGGATGAGGAATAGTCGGTTCACATTATCATAAGCTTTCTCGAAATCAAGGATAATCCCTTCCTCAATACTACTTTTCCATTGGTGAATCAATTCATTAGCCACTAGGACTCCATCACGAATCTGCCTCCCCCAATGAATGCAGCTTGATTATCTCCAATAATATATGGCGAAATCAATTTGATTATGTTGGCCAAGACTTTAGACAAGATTTTGTACACCCTACCAATCATGGTAAGGGGTCTATATTCTTTGAAATTGGTAGGATTGACAATTTTAGGAATAAGAGCTAGAAATGATGATTTGACACCTTTACGAAGTCTGACATGGGTATGGAACTCCAAGAAGAACTTCAAGATCAGGCTGCATGAACTTCCACTTTATTGATGAAGAAGAAGTTGAGACCACCAAGACCTGGAGACTTGAACTTACTACACTTCTTAATTGCCACCTCAATTTCCTCTAAAGTGAAGTGGTTTTCCAGTTGAGTTGCACCCATTCCATCAATGGTTTCTAATACAGCTCCCCTTCAAAGTTGTTTTCACACCATGGCTTTCCTTGTAGAAATTAGAAAAATATTGAATCCAAATGGTTTCTTTGGTAGAGTTTGAGGGAAGGATCCTCCACTAATCCGTCTCCCATGATAATAGAATCCAAATGGTTTCTCCTTCTTCTATTATTCACCAATATCTAGAAAAAAAAATTGTATTTCTATCGCTCAACGATAACCAATTGGTCCTAGACTTTTGTCTCCACATATTCTTAGCGAACTTTGAAGCCTTCCACAAGTCACTCCTAGTGTTATTCTTCTCTGCTATCTCCTGAACTCAAAGAGCACTTAACCTCTTTTTGCTAGCCCTTTGTTCTTCTAAAAGGTCTCACTGGTAACTCTGAGATTCAAGATCCTTCACGCTGGAGTTAATGTTCCCGAACTCTTCTCTGTTCAGTCTCTTTAACCTTTCTTTCACTGCTTGAAGTTTCTTAACCAACTTGAACCATGCCCAGCCTACTACTGCGGTATCAATCCAAGCTGACTCAACAGCCTTCATGCATGAAGACTAGGAACACCGAACATCTAAAAATCTGAAAGGCTTTGGGCCCGCCCCAATATCTGCAATCATCTAGGAAAAGAATGGGGAAGTGATCAGAAATGGGTCTGGGCAACCCTCTCTGAATCAACTTGAACTGAAACAGCCATTCTTGAGATAGGAGAAACCTATCCAAACTGCTTAGCATGGGATTGGCCTGCAGGTTTGCTCAGGTGAATGCCTTCCTTCTATTGGAATATCAAGAACCTCCATTTGGTTTATAAAGTTCCTAAAATCTCTGCTACCTCTGACAGAACTGGAATCACTCGGTGTTTCTCCTTCCCTTAGAACTTCAAATTAAAAACATTTCAGATAATACAACGTTAAAGACACACAAAAAAAAAAAAACTTGAAATTTGTCTTTTTTAAACTTTTTTCGTCTCTAGTAAAATTTGAGAAAAACAAAAAGAAAAATGACAGTAGTATTAATACCCATTAATTTAGGCCTAACGGATTCTATAACTTTGTAAGGACAGTAGTAGTATCGTGCGCTTCGGTAGGAGTGGATTGAAATCACTCCACACCAGTGGTTGTTGTTGGTAAACATGTTTTGTTCCGTGGGAGGAAAACTGTTTATATGCAAAAACAAAAATATTGTTTATGTTGGGGTATATTCAGTTGATTTTGTGGATAATATATTTGTGCAGATGAAAGCCAGCTAACAAATGGGTACTTGGAAACAGAAATAGACTGGATTCCTGGAATGAAAAACATCCGTCTAAAGTACCTTCCGACCGTTTTACAAACAACTGATCCCAATGATGAACACTTCAACTTAGCCATAGAATCAACAGAAGAAGCTTTGAAAGCTTCGGCATTTTGTCTTCAAACCTTCGATGCTTTGGAGCCAGATGTTTTGGATGCTCTCTCTAAAATGTTTCCCCATGTCTACACCATTGGTCCTGTGCAGCTACTTCTTAATAATATAAGGAAAGAAGAAGAAGAAGACCCGTTAGAGTCTATTGAATATAGTTTGTGGAAAGAAGAACCTGAGTGTCTTCAATGGCTTGATTCCAAGGAACCTGCCTCTGTCGTGTATGTTAATTTCGGCAGCATCACATTCGTGTCGCAACAGCAACTGGTATATTATTCTACATGAAATATTACTCATCTTTCTGATATTGATCCTGCATAAAGAAAAAAAAATTTTAAAACTAATATGCAATTAATATTATATTCTACAATCAAATTGTTGTAAAAATAAATAACTAGAAAAAATATCATTTCCCATTGTAGTTTTTCAACGATTCATTGATCCATCAATTTGAACCAAGTCTCGTTAAAAGTTAGTTACATGTTTAATAGTACCTCTTTTAAAAATATCATTTCCCATTTTAGTTATTTTTTAGGGTTAGTTTATCAATACCTAAAAACTATTTTATTGACTTTTCAAATGGGACAAATATTTTAGAACATCTCAAAACAAAATAGGTTGTGCAACTTACATAGGGAACTAATTAAATATATTTACCCGTATGTTTTTCTAGGTAATTTTTCTATGAGACTTTGAGTCTGTCTTTAATGATAAGAATTATTTATTTTATTTACATTGATTAGCTACATAAGAGATTATACACTATTTAGCATGCATATATAGATAAGTGCTTGACTACAAAATTTAATTCTTGGATCTAGAATCGACTATAACAAAATGAACAATTCATTTTTTTCACGATGAACGGTTTGAACCCTTTTTCTCAAACCAACTTTTTTTGTGATCAGTAAAAAAAAATTTATTTATCTTCGAAATGAAAATTACGAAAATTAAAGGGACCAAACAAGCAGGGTTGAACTTTACAATTTAATCAATGAATTCTTATGTTGTCAGTTTAAATATTATTAGATTACTACTAGTTTACACTTTAATTTATCTCCAACAGGTAGAGTTTGCTTGGGGACTTGCAAATAGCAACCACTACTTCCTGTGGATAATTAGGCCTGATTTAGTGAGTGGAGAATCG